>JADBJO010011796.1:0-2500 GCA_016801955.1 Conus betulinus
GTTTTATCTGTGTATCAAACATTTTCCAAATATACCACAGTCTGTACAATTCAGTTTTTCTCAGGGATTTCAGAATTTCAATAGTACCTTTTTTCCCTTTCATCAGAGATTCTTCCCATGCGTAACGGAAAGTTAATTTTTGTTGAAAATATCATTCCAAGATATTTATATGAATTAACTACTTGAACATCTGCATTTCCATAAGACCATTTTTCATACACTGATAGGTGTGACCACCCATTCTAAAGACCACTATATTCGTCTTATCCAAGTTAACTGATAAACCTAAGCGGTCTGCTTCTTCTTTCAATACATTTAGTTGGTTTTGCAAACCTACAACTGTTCCGGACAGGAGAACAACATCATCAGCATACAAATGCTCAAGTCGAACATGCTACAGAAATCCCAACAATGATTTACCCAAAGTGTTAATAACTGAATCTTTGGAGCAACGTGTGCAGTTGTCGTCATCAACATTGACATTCTCCATACAGCTGACATAGTTTGTCATAATTTCATTTTCAGCTTGTTTGTTACCTGTTCTGGCATTCAGTGTATCCATTTCTTTTTCAAATTGAAGTAAGTAAGGCTTCTTCCATTATTAGGACACCATCTTTGATCAATTTATCATTGTATATCGGGCCTCCTTCTGGGGACACATAGCAAGCAACCAAGACTACATCTTTATCAGTGTTAAATATACTTTTTATCTATTTTTACTGCATAGCATTGTCACAGCTGAGCTTTTGTTTCTTTAACCTTGTTATGTAAACTCTTCCTTATTAACAGCAACACACCACCCTGACTTCCTTCCATGAGCTGATATAGTTTTTTTTGGCTGGTACGGGAAACTTCATATAATCAGTGAATATATTGCTATAGTCAAATGACAGTCGAGGAACGTTTCAGTGAGAGTAACAAAATCAAATGTATTTACATAATTCATGAAAAAAAAGCATCCTGTATCTTACTATATAAGTTCTCGACATTGTAATTAAGAAACTTCCACTGAGCTGGATGGTCGGCCCTGTCCTATTCATTTTTTGAGGCGCTTGAACGCAGGTTCCTTTCGTTCACACCACCGCATGTCCCTTTGCCTCGACTCGACTCGAACCTGTGAACCTGCTTGACTTGTTTCCGACAGGCGTTTGTATGCCTGCCTGTCTGCCTGGCAGGTTGCGTCCGCGTGGTGTGCGTGCGTCGCCATCCCGATGTTCACCACTGACAGGAGATGGAGAATCCCGGTTTGGCCTTTGCTGACTCGTGTGTCGCTCTCTCCCTGTTCCCTTGCGAGGGACGTGACCACCGGTGGTACCACCGTCACGCTGTCGTTGATCCTGGATGGGCCGGGTACCGTGACGTGAAGAGGGGGATGAACACCCGCTCACACCGCCCTGCTCGTTCTGCATCGAGGTCTGGTCTAGACGGGACTCGATCTGCTGCTTGTTTGAAACAGACACACCCTGCTTATTCACATTTGTGGAACTTCTCACACGTGCCATCCCATGACTGCTCGTTGGACTTGTAAGAGCACTGCGTGCATCCTCTCTTTCCACCACCTGAGCATATGACCGGGGTTCTGGGAGTTGGGGGCTATAACCAAGCGACCTTTTCTGAAGAAGGCTCTCTTCCCTTCCCTCCTAGCTTTTGCAACTATCTGGGCCTGTGCTCTAGTAAGGTCGTTTGCCACTCGAACTCCTTTGTCTAGAAGTTGCTGCCGAATGTCTCTGTTCGCAATTAAGGACATTTTGTCTGTCCACCTTCTAAATTTGACAATTATTGGTCTAGTTTGACCTTCATGTGCGTAGCCTATCCGGTGTGCTCGTTCAATGTCATCTACTGTCCAGCGCCTATGATCATCTGTATTGTTTAGAACATCGACAACTGCTTTGGTACATGTGTCAAAAGTTTCACTGGGCTGCTTTTGGGGAATCCCGAAAAAGCGCAGATTATCTCGTCGAGAGAATGACTCTAATCTGTCGGCGTCTGTTTTTTTAGTTTTTTCAACCTCTTCTTTCACCTCCTTTATCATTTCAGTTAATTTATGTACGTCTTCCTTTCCGTTATGTGTCGCGGCAAACAGGTGTTGTATATCAGTTGTTACGTCAGTCACTGTCTCTTTTAATTGCCTGTGTTCAGTTTCCAGTTTGTCACATCTTTTGTTTTATCTCTTCACATTGTACTTTCACTTGGCCTAGTTCCTCTTTAATTTCTCCAAGATCATTTCTTATAAGTGAAGTTTGTTGCTGAAGTTGTTGTTTTATGGCCTGCATAAGTCTGTTAAAGATGTCTTCATGTTCTGTCGTCAAAGTAGTCGTTGCCGTCGTATCTTCTGACGAAATTTCTTGTCGGTCATGGTTTGGGGCCAGGGTTTGTCTCAATGTCACCGCTAAGTAGGAGTCTGCTGAGCAAGAACCCAGAATGCACAATACAAAAAGTAATAATAATGATTTGTACGTGCATGTCGGCCTGACACAAACCAGTGTTGCTGCACATCAAA
>JADBJO010011796.1:15000-17500 GCA_016801955.1 Conus betulinus
TTTCCACTTTTCAGTTTTCCCGTTGCTCTACATATTCTGTAGAACTGAACACCCTAGAGAAATGATCCAACCACTGCTGCGAAATAATGTTATAATACAGCACTGCTTTTCTGTTCTCTGATCTGCTTGGTGACCAAATTAAATTTGGACCATAATTATTGATCCTTTCAATTTTCGTATCTTAACCTGTTTCTCTTTTTTTTCCGTTTTTTTTTTCCTCTTCATTTTCATATGTTATCAGCTTCCTTTTTCTAACATACAGCTCTCTATGTTCTACTAAAGCTATCTCCCCCCCCCCCCCCCCCCCCCCCCCCCCCCCCCCCCCCCCCCCCCCCCACTTCTCAAATTTCTCAAAGGACCTTTGATTTTTCATTTCATTCGTGTACATTCTTCCTCAAACCAATCGTTCATCACTCTTTCTTTTCCCTGCCATTCGAACCATACACCATGCTGCTCTATACGATGTTTTTACAAAAACAACACATTTATCAACATCATCTATGATAGCTTCTTTCGCTCTCTTCAAACATTCTTTAAAGTTTGGTGATACTTTTACAAAAACAACACATTCATCGACATCATTTATGATAGCTTCTTTCGCTCTCTTCAAACATTATTTGAAGTTTGGCGATTTATAGAAATTATAGGTATGGGTCCTGTCATTAAACCAACTTGTGTTGATCTCGCTGACGGTTGATCTGTCGGATAACACTTACAATTTCAGCTGGAAAACTATTCTTTTTTTCATCAGATCACAAACAGCAGACGAAATAAACGGGGGGGGGGGGGGGGGGGGGGGGGGGGGGGGGGGGGGGGGGGAGTATCGGCCACGGAACAAATTTTTAGACAGGAATTCAGCACATCCGATCAAATAATTCTTCTGTCCAAATATGTCGACGATATTTTGATAAATAGATATGTAAGACTTTACGGCTGCATTGCTGATCTCCAAAACGCCTTTGACTATGAATGTCAAAATGCAATGTCACTAAATATGAATCGAATAGGTTTTAGAGGAAAATGCTTTAGCGTCATTGTAAATAATATGTACCAGTCAACTTTTGTACACACAAGACATGCTTGTGGCTATTCACATTTTATTCATAGTAAGGAGTACATCAAGGAAATACCCTGAGTCTTATACCCTTTAACATGACATAGTAGCTCATTTAAAAGACAACGATTCCTCTCTCATGCGTTATAAAACAATTGGTAATCAGGTATCATCTTTATTATATGCAGATAATCGCACCACACTGCTGACAACAAAGAAATGATTGCAGAAAGAAGTAAATTAATTAACCAGACACTTCAACAAATAAGAAATACACTTTAACCATGAAAAACCTTAAATGAAAAACTTTATTGAAATAAATCAGGTCTAATATCATTTGTTTATCATTTGGATATGTCATTACTACGATGAATAGATATGTATATAGTGGAGTCAAATTTTGTTTAAAAAAAACGGTAAAATTTGCTGACACACAAGATTATTTGAGTAAACAAGCGAAATAAAGCAATATATTCAATAAAATGAATGCCGTTCATTAAGCAGAACGTGGGAATATACGTTGAATAGTACGCTGCATTTATATGCAGCGTACTATTCAACGTATTTTATATAGTCTGCACACCGGAGTTGAAGTTTGGTTTCCGTGTAATTGTAAAGACTAATTTCGAAAAGTCCTTGACCTGCGCCCTTTTTTACTGGTCAAATGCATACCCACACGAAAGTAATCAAATCAAATTTTGCCGACAGTTATTAGAAGCACACATTAAAGCAATAACATTGCCTGTTTTTGCACGACTTGGAAGACTTCTGAAAGAATCAAAGTAATCTATCACGTGATATCCTACTGGGACCCACATCTTGGAATCAAGGGAGGAGGAACTGTTCCATAAAGCATTTGATACTTTCTTCGATGAAAACAATACAGCCCTAGGTATCTGGAAAAAAAAAAAAATATATAAAAATACCAGACTAAACATATATGGGGAAAACCAGTCAACGTTTTATATAGTCAGATTTAAATTTCCTCTTCCAGGAGGAAAAAAAAAAAGCATAAACAAAAAAAAGGAAAGGAAATGCGTGAACTGTTTGGCAGGAATGAAGGCTAAAGCACAGTAAAATAGGAAGTTTTACAACGAAATAGGAAGTTTTACAACGAAATTACAAGACATTACAGGTTAGAACTATATCTAAAACAATATGGGACCTGTTAGAATACAAAAAAAAAAAAGAGAAAAAAAAAAAAAAAGGAAACTAGAACTGAATTAAGTAAATTCACTTGACTTATAAGCGGAAAAAGGCAGACAGGTTACACGAAATACAGCATTGCAACAACAACACCACACAAAAAAACCTGTATTGATGACAAATGATCGAAGATGAATTTTATGTTTTGAATTACTGCAAAAATAAATGTCAATGAAAGACAATGTTACAGCAAAAATGTAAGAGAAAGTCCATCTTCCTCATTTAACTAACTGAAATTGA
>JADBJO010011796.1:20000-22500 GCA_016801955.1 Conus betulinus
ACTCGGACGGCTCATATGTCACACCGTGGCTGTCTGTGTTTTCATGTACTACAGCATCAGGAAGGTGACGACCTCGCTCTGGAAAATACAGTGATGACTGTCTTTGGGGAAGAAATGGGGAACAACCGTGCCGTGCCTCCTCCCCCCCCCCCCCCCCCCCCCCCCCCCCCTAAAACCATTCATGTCTATGACCGGTGCCCTCGCTAAAAGTGGCAGACTGAACCAACGTATGACAGACATCAAACAGCAAGAAGAACGCTTAACGGTGTCCCAAAAAGGGAATGTGAATATATTCAATACGAGGACAGATGAGGGGAAAAAATCAAACACATTTTATGTATTCTCATTTCTGATAAGCTTGAGGTCGACACAGGAAGGAAATGACGACCAGCGGATCTGACGTCACTTACCCAGAACAACAGGAAAGGGATGCTCATGTTACTCAGGGTCATGATCGTTCCAGCAAAGCCAGACCCCACGGCCCTGAAACAGGTTGTGATGGGCAATTATTCAAAACAAAACAAACAAGCAACAACAACAACAACAACAAAAGAGGGGGTGGGTGGTGGTGGTGGTGGTGGTGGTGTTGAAAATTGGAAGGGAGTGGTGGGATGATGGGTGGAAGGAATACACGAATTTTGTTTCCGACCACAGATTTTTTGGTCATATTGATCGTTAACTACACGGGCAAGAGAGAGAGAGAGGGAGGGAGGGAGGGAGGGAGACAGAGACAGAGAAAACGAACGAACGAAATGTAATGCTGTTAGGCTGTAAAGCCCATTAAGCAAATCGGCGCGATGTACAACGACAAAACACGATTTGATTTCGATTTCATTGACATGGAAACCATAGCAATGTCCTTTTCTTTCACAGTACATGACAAAATCGAGAACGAGAAAATGTCACTGGTATGCCTTTACTGTCAGTTTTGTAGACGACGGTCACCCCAAGTAGAACTGGATCAATCCGTGGAAAACGTGCAGCGTAGAGCACGTGCTTGGGTCTCTGCATGCTTCGTGTAGCCGATGCGTCTTCCTCTCCGAAGGCGGGCCAGTTTAACATATTCTTATTGTGGTGTACACGGGTAAGGGGTGTGTAGATGAAGACAGGCAGATGGTGATAAGTGCAGGAACCAAGGAACAGCAGTCTGTGGTGGCCTAAGTTTTGAAGAAGGGTTTGCTGGTGTAGAGGCACTGGCAGTCTGTTTTACCTTGACGCAGGGTCGACACATGGCTAGGTGGTGCTCCAGATCCCGGTACATACCGGGCCAGTAGACCTGGGGTCGTAGCATCTCTTCAGCACGCTGGTAGCCCTACCCTGGAGGTTGTGGACTGATGACAGAACCTTGGGGCGGAGCGATCCAGGAAGGAGAGGCTGCTCACACGCCCCAAGTTTACGGTCCACCATTCGCCGATACAGCATGCATCCCGTGTTGGCAGATGAGTCAGCCGAGTTGCTGAGTGAGGGCCTATAGCTCCCTATTCTCGCCAGCTGCAGGCTTCTTTGGCCAGGAGGAGAGAACTGGCCCAATGAATGTGTCCTGCTGAAGTCAGTGCATCTCTCCTGGTGACAGCTGAGGCAAAATCGACTCTGCCTGGGTGCTGCTGAGCCGTGTTGCCGAGACTTGTCAGCATTATGGCTGCTGACGGTGGCAGAGGACTGAGGTTTTTTGTCCTCAGCTTTCATCGCTGCAAACCTCCGTCGCCTCCGTCTTGGCCGTTGTCCTGAGAGCTGTGCATTTGCCACGCAGCTGCGGATCTGCAGTGCTGGCTGTGCAGGTGGTGGCTGCTGCATTTCCTGTCTCAAGCAGGCACCTTGGCCGCGAGTGTCTCTAGCTGAGTTTGAAGCGAAGCGACAGTGGCAGTGCCAACTGTGTGGAGGACGTTGCTGTCGGCACTGCAGTCCTGCATCCACCTTTGGGATTCCTTCCTAGCCTCTTCAAAGGTGGTAGTAGGATGGTTCCGGACGAAATGCTGGACATCCTTGCGTAGCGCAGCTGGTTGCAAGCCACGTGTGAAGGTGTCCCGGAGTATGGTTGCTGGCAGCAGTCCATCCCCAGCTTGGTTGACCTTCCTCCAGAGGTACTGGAGATGGGAGGGATTCTCCCAGATGGTTTCATCCTGGCCCTGTTGCCTGGTGAAGAACGCAGTTCTCCACCAAGATGTTAAAGATCTTGGCCGGGAGTCCACCTCTCTGTCGCTGGCAGCCTGATCACCTCCTGGCGAGCTCGGCCATCTAGGGGGTGCAGGTGTAGGGCAAGCCTGGCCTCCCGGATGAAGTCGTCCACTTCCCTGCTGTTCTCGTTACCAGTGAATTTGGGAATCTGATGTAGATGCAGAGGGTGCAGAGGTAGGAGCAGTTGGCTGGCCATGGTGTCCCGTGTTCTTCTTGGGCTGTCTCCTTCCTTGGTCCCTTGTGTCTTCAATCCTGCTCGCAGCGCCAGTTGTGATGGTGTGGAGAGTGTTCCCTGGTGTGAGCGACTGGCGTGGGAGACAGAGAG
>JADBJO010011796.1:35000-37500 GCA_016801955.1 Conus betulinus
CTTCCATGAGCTGATAGTTTTTTTGGCTGGTACGGGAAACTTCATATAATCAGTGAATATATTGCTATAGTCAAATGACAAGTCGAGGAACGTTTCAGTGAGAGTAACAAAATCAAATGTATTTACATAATTCATGAAAAAAGCATCCTGTATCTTACTATATAAGTTCTCGACATTGTAATTAAGAAACTTCCACTGAGCTGGATGGTCGGCCCTGTCCTATTCATTTTTTGAGGCGCTTGAACGCAGGTTCCTTTCGTTCACACCACTGCATGTCCCTTTGCCTCGACTCGAACCTGTGAACCTGCTTGACTTGTTTCCGACAGGCGTTTGTATGCCTGCCTGCCTGTCTGCCTGGCAGGTTGCGTCCGCGTGTGTGTGCGTGCGTCGCCATCCCGATGTTCACCACTGACAGGAGATGGAGAATCCCGGTTGGCCTTTGCTGACTCGTGTCGCTCTCTCCCTGTTCCCTTGCGAGGGACGTGACCACCGGTGGTACCACCGTCACGCTGTCGTTGATCCTGGATGGGCCCGGTACCGTGACGTGAAGAGGGGGATGAACACCCGCTCACACCGCCCTGCTCGTTCTGCATCGAGGTCTGGTCTAGACGGGACTCGATCTGCTGCTTGTTTGAAACAGACACACCCTGCTTATTCACATTTGTGGAACTTCTCACACGTGCCATCCCATGACTGCTCGTTGGACTTGTAAGAGCACTGCGTGCATCCTCTCTTTCCACCACCTGAGCATATGACCGGGGTTCTGGGAGTTTGGGGGCTAATAACCAAGCGACCTTTTCTGAAGAAGGCTCTCTCCCTTCCCCTAGCTTTTGCAACTATCTGGGCCTGTGCTCTAGTAAGGTCGTTTGCCACTCGAACTCCTTTGTCTAGAAGTTGCTGCCGAATGTCTCTGTTCGCAATTAAGGACATTTTGTCTGTCCACCTTCTAAATTTGACAATTATTGGTCTAGTTTGACCTTCATGTGCGTAGCCTATCCGGTGTGCTCGTTCAATGTCATCTACTGTCCAGCGCCTATGATCATCTGTATTGTTTAGAACATCGACAACTGCTTTGGTACATGTGTCAAAAGTTTCACTGGGCTGCTTTTGGGGAATCCCGAAAAAAGCGCAGATTATCTCGTCGAGAGAATGACTCTAATCTGTCGGCGTCTGTTTTTTTTTTTTCAACCTCTTCTTTCACCTCCTTTATCATTTCAGTTAATTTATGTACGTCTTTCTTTCCGTTGTGTGTCGCGGCAAACAGGTGTTGTATATCAGTTGTTACGTCAGTCACTGTCTCTTTTAATTGCCTGTGTTCAGTTTTCCAGTTTGTCACATCTTTTGTTTATCTCTTCACATTGTACTTTCACTTGGCCTAGTTCCTCTTTAATTTCTCCAAGATCATTTCTTATAAGTGAAGTTTGTTGCTGAAGTTGTTGTTTTATGGCCTGCATAAGTCTGTTAAAGATGTCTTCATGTTCTGTCGTCAAAGTAGTCGTTGCCGTCGTATCTTCTGACGAAATTTCTTGTCGGTCATGGTTGGGGCCAGGGTTTGTCTCAATGTCACCGCTAAGTAGGAGTCTGCTGAGCAAGAACCCAGAATGCACGATACAAAAAGTAATAATAATGATTTGTACGTGCATGTCGGCCTGACACAAACCAGTGTTGCTGCACATCAAAGCTGTGCGAAACTCAGTTCCTTTCATATTCACATATTCCAAACAACAAACGCTATCCATGGACATCACCTCGGCTACATTTCTCATGAAACTGTGAATCAACGCTATGATGAGACAACATAGCCCAAATATGACGATAACATCAATCGAAGTTGCTTGGGATTTATGTGTGTCAGTGCTATCCAAATCAAAAGTTTCCACCTTATTTCGAATTACCTTTGACCTACCATTCCGTCTGCCATCGAAAATGCCGATAGCGGCCCTCCACGTTAGCAGGTCCACCATTGCTGCTTCTGCTGTTCTTGACTACTTAATGTACCAATTTATATACTGTAGGAAAAACTACGATAATCTAGGATTCTGTCTGGACTGTAGACTGGGGAATCCATAAGCTGATCCAACAAGTCCAGAGAAAAAGAAAGCACACACGTGGGCACACTCGGTTTTTGCTGAATATGTGACGTAAATTTCTGTGATACATGAAGAGAACAGAAAAGACGTCATAAGCCAGAAGCCGGATTTGGAACTGCAAACAAAGCTACAGTACGTGATAAGAAACCACGAAAGTCCCTCTTGCAGTCAGCCGGGGACACGAGACAAGCAGTCATCTCACGGCGGAAGGGGATGAAGGATAATCTTCTATCGGTCAGACGGGCGGTGTTGCCAAGGTAACACGACGCCTATCCAGCCACCTTTGGAGAAAACGTTTATGACAAGGTACAAACCACAGCAAATCAGTCAGTAATGATGGAGCAGAAATGACTCGCAGAGACTCCCTCTATTCCGAAAAAAACTGCCGCGACACATTTAACAGTCTTAAA
>JADBJO010011796.1:47500-62266 GCA_016801955.1 Conus betulinus
ACAACAGCCATCATCTGTCCCATCAAAAAACATCTTTCGCTTGCTGCCAAGTAACTTCCTTTTCTAAAAACCACAATATTACTCTTTTTCAAATTTACCTTTAACTTAAGTTTAGAGGCCGTTGGCACAAATTGTTTAACTGGGTCTGGAGGCCAACTGGAGTCTCAGATAATAAAACAATATCATCAGCTAGTAACAAGATGAATAGTTTCAATAAAATCGGGGAGAAAGTGTTGCACCGTGTCTTCCGTTTGCTATTATTTCTAAAGCTAGTTCATTTATGAACAATGAAAAAAGAACAGGGCTGTAAGCATCGCCTTGTTTTACACCCTGTGTACATAAAATAAAGTCAGTAAATTCTCCACCTGATCTGACTCTTGTTTTTAACGTTATAGTACATAGTTTTTTATACACTGATATAATTTGCCATTGATACCGTTCTTTTTCAGTATTGGCCAGAGTAATTTTCTAGAAACGGAGTCAAACGCTTTCTCGAAATCAATGAAAGCTACATATAACTTACGATTACACGAAAACTGCTTTTGAACGAGAGCCAGAAGAGTAAACATATGATCTACAGTGGAATGATTCTTTTTTTAAACCAGCTTGACACTCACCAGTAATGTTATTTTGATCGATACATTTCCGTAATCTGTTATTAATGATGGAGCTATACAATTTGCTGCTTATATTAGACAATGAGATTCCTCTATAATTACCAGGATCGTTTACGACACCTTTCTTAAACAGTGGAATGATAATCGATTCAGTCCAGCTTTCTGGATATAGTCCTTTATCAAAAAGAGTATTGAAAAATTTGAGAAAGAAATCAATCACTATGTCCCCACCATTCTTGAAAACTCACCAATCAAACCGTCAGGACCAGCAGATTTTCCATTTTTTAAATGTCTTACTGAAAATAGAATTTCCTCTTTTGAAATGGGACTATCCAGGTAACCTAATTCTTCAATTTCTTCTGTGTCTGCTTCACTGCAAACATCGTTCTCTAGCAAATTTTTAAAATGCTGGTACCACTCTTCAGTAGAAATATTACTGTGTATAGGAGGTGTCTTTACAGAAATACTACGAACATTTTGCAAAATTCCTTCTGGTCATGGGTTGAGTTTTTATAAATAATTCAGTAAAGATTTGTTGTGCTCTATTTGCTTTCTGTGTGCAACATATTTTTGTATTCTCTTCGAGCCTTACAATATTTAACACGGTCTTTGCTATCATGGGTTCTGCAAAACACTCTTAAAGTTTCCTCGTATTTGATTTAGTCACTTTACATTCTTGATCATACCATGATTCAGTCCTCTCACCTGAATGTATTCTAACCTTCTTTTTCATACATTCTGCTTTGGTCATAATACAATTATTAAACATACATAAAGCTACATTTATATCTTCATCTATGCAACGAATCGCTGTTTTTAAGTACTTGCAGGGTATTATCATCATTCATCAGACCACGAAAAATGTTTGCATATTCATCATTCCATATCAATTTCTCGACATATTCAACCTCCGTGTACTTTTTTGCAACAGGACCAACAACTTGTGAAAAGCCAAATGCAATTCCAAAGGAAGATGGTCAGACTCAATGCGTTCTGTTACATACAAATGCATTAATGATTCTAGGTATAGATACAAGTCAATGGACATCAGAAAATAATCATTAACACTATTCCCTGTATCAGACATGTATGTGAAACGACCCTGCCGGTCGCCATTACATACACCATTCATTATACATAATTCTAACGCTGTGCACATATTCAGAAGGAATTTTCCGTATCTATTAAGCACATTGTCTTCAGAGCACCTGTTGCCACAACATGAAGAGCTTTTGATTTGAGAAGAACAAGCATTCACTTCACTAGATAGTTCGGGACCCAGATTTGCTGTTCTTCCATTGAAGTCTCCGTTTAGTAAAAGAAACACATCAGGAAATTCCAAAATTTTATCAGTAATAACATTTTCAAGCATACTGATGCCATTATCTATACCAAAGAAGGAATAAAAAGGTGAGTTTTCTGGTGATATCTAAGTACAAATATGCAAGACATCTTTGGGCAGACCCAAAATACATTTTGAAATAAGAAACGTCATCGTATTATTACACTCAGTATCTATTTTTTGTACATATTTTGATAATTCATTTTTTATTAGACAAATCATACCCCCTGATCTCCCTTGCGCTGTAAACTGAGTCGCTGGTTTACAGAAAATTTTGTAATTATTAAACACACTAGACTGAAAGTTTTCACAAAAGTTTCAACGAGACATATGAAATCAAATGACAAAATATAATCGATAAAACTGCGGTCCTTTAACTTCGACAACAAGCCATTCACGTTTCAGGTAATAAAGACATGCCAATTCTAGTATTATATACACCGTTCACTCGACAGTCATTTTCAGACACACGATGTACATTTTCCTGTTTTCTCATTGAACCAGTGTTTCCATACTCGCAACAAAAATGACCAATCTGAAAAGTTTCATTCGTATCAGAGCAAACTGAGACAGAAATATCAACATCTACATCTTTCCTATTACACTTGTTGAAATCAGCAGTGTAACTGTTCTTAATTTCCTTAGAAAAACCACTCTGTAATGAAGTCGACCCTGTGACCGACTGACGACAGCTGACAGGCTAGCTAACTAGGCCGCCGTGAGCACTGCCGTTCCACAGCGACAGCACGGTAGCAGTGTCACCCGCCGTGTCACAATTCAGTGAATCGCCCTGTTCAGCACGCGCGCACGAGGGAATAGAATTTAAGCGATACGGTGACTTGATTTGATTTGTTCCTGTTATGACAGTTGACAAATTGTGGACAAGAGTCTCAGAGGACAGATAGGACTTGCGCTATTTTCAATATCAGGCCGGCCGGATTGTTAAGCCATCGGTTTAAGGTTTTTATCTCCGTCCAGACAGAACCTTTCTCCGTCTATGACCAAATGATCAAAGACCATGGTGGCTCTTCTGTTCTCTTTCCTAGCATTCTTCAAATGCGGAACCAAGTTTCTCCGTATTTCCCTCACCCTCTGCGTAAAATCTTCGCCAATGAAGATTTTACTGCCCCGTAATTTGTATCTGGCATTTAGAATCTGTTCTTTACTTTTATAAAACGTACATCTTCCGATGATTGAGGAGTCAGGTTTTCGATTCAGGCGATGGAGTCTATCAAACTCGATGTCCCGAGGCAGCTCTAGTGTGTCTGTCAGCATGTCTTTCACGAGTCCTTCACATTCATCCCTGGTTTCGTTGTCACGTCTTCGTATTCCATGAAAGATGATATTGTTTCTTATCGAGCGTCCCTCTAAATCGTCAGTTTTTTTGTTCTAAAAAAGCTTCCAACCGTTCACACTGAGTTTGATTCTGCTCCCTTAACTGCTGATTTTCATGCTTTAAATCCCTCACTTCCTCCCACAAAGATGCAACCTCTTCATGCAATCCCGCACACATGTCTTTCACTTCTTTCACATCTTTCTTCAAGTCATCACACTTACAGTTCAGATCGTTCAGAGAGGCCAGAATGTCCTTCATCACTGGGGTCACCAGACGTCTTTGATGGGGTAGATGGGGGACCAGAAGAGCCACCACTTGTGGATGCCAGTCGAGTCTGTCTCAGGTTCTCTGCCTTCCCAGCAGGTCCGGGTCCCGGGTTCATTCCACATCGCCACAGCGACGCAGAAAAACCTAGGTACAAATATGCCAGGAGGAGACCAACGATGACACCGTCCCGTAGTTTTGAGATTTTCAATGTCCGCAAACACGAAGATTTTCTTTGCATTGCTCGACGATACATGAATGCGACGAACACCGTACAAATCCGCCACAAACGCTCGAAAAGCCAAAGTTACCTTCGGCATGGTCACCTCCAACAACTTTCAGGATCCAGGTAAGGCTTACGCTCCCGTAATACGGTTTTAAACACGGAGCTCCTGTCAGCCGGTGTTTACACACACACACACACACACACACACACAGAGTTTATTCATGTTTAGGCCATTGCCCCTCATAAAGGGAGTTAGAAGACCATTAAAGTCATCTTGGCACCCAAGCAGCTACACGCAAGTATAACTAACACTCATTCAAAAAACTACTTCATGAGAAATAAATGATCCCAACTCCAATGCTTTGAAGAAATGGAAAAAAATAAAATTGCTCGCGAGTGCATGCCAAAAGAAGAGCCAGTCTAAACTGACTTAGGAATTGATAGAACTTGAGCGGTATTTCGTGAGCTCTTAATTTGTGCAAGACAGGGCAACACAACCCAACCCAAAATGCACTTTATTTTCTGTGTCCTTTTGGTTTTTTTTTTTTTTTTTTTTTTTTTTTTTTTTTTACAAAGTGGGCATATTAGCCTAAATCTGTTTCGCTGTGAGAACGAGGACGGTAGCAATGTTCGACAGTTTCAGAAATACCGAGCCTGAATCTAGTTAAACAATAAACAAGTAGGGTAACTCTTGCTCCCATAATTGTTGGGGAAAACAAGCGCAGGTCCCCACTTTATTCAAGTTTAAAAGGCTGTGCCAGTCTTGAATAAAAGTTACTCTATGATAGGTTTTCTTATGGGAGCAAGAGTTACCCTACTTATTAATTGTTTATTGTTTACCGTTCCCTGCCTCATTTTATTTTCAACTGAATGTAGTTGTTACATACTTTCAGTTGCCTGTGTAGATTTAGCTGAAGATAGGTGCCATGCAAAAGGACCTGCAAAATGTGCAGCTTTCACCGTTACCCACAGGTAGATTCCAGTCCTGCCTCCGTCATGAGACAGCCTATCTCTAGATATTTTCCTTTTCTAGAAAATTCGACAGCCAGTTCATTGACAAAGAATGATAATAATAATATAATAATAATGGCTAAGCAAACAGCCTTGTTTAACGCCTCTTGGACAATGGGAAGACCCGGTATGCAAATCTTTGTTTTCTGCACAAGCTAAGACTGTCTCGTGTGTTCCGCGCACCGCGCCCTATAATCTACCCCATTAATACTACTATTTCACAGAACGTTCCATTTTGTTACTTACTGACCCGGAACGCTTTCTGAAAATCAGCAAAAGCGACATCAAATTTAAATTTTCTATTTAAATACATTTGTACTAAAGCACATAGGGTGAAGATATGATCTAGTTTACTGTTGCCTGTTCTAAATCTGGCCCGCTACTCTACATATGTTGCTTCACTTGGTGTCCAGTCGTATGTTGTTTACTCCAAATGTGGATACAGACCTTTTCTATCACATTTGTCAATTCTACGCCACTGTAGTCTCTGAGATAGTTGGTATCTCCCTCTTTATATACTGGTACAATTACCGACTTACACCAAAGTACAGGAAAAGCTCCTTTAACAAATAACAAATTAAACAGCTCTTATTAAAACAAAAAAAGTGCTGAGTCGTAAACCGATTTTAACACTTCACCCATGAGAAATAAGCACTTTTACCAACTTACAAATGCAGAATATTTTTGATGATTTCAGTTGTACTTATACGGTCATTGAATATCAGCTTTTCTGTATCCTCTTTTTTTCCCATTTTTCAGTTTTCCCGTTGCTCTACATATTCTCTAGAACTGAACACCCATAGAGAAATGATCCAACCACTGCTGCGAAATAATGTTATAATACAGCACTGCTTTTCTGTTCTCTGATCTGCTTGGTGACCAAAATAAATTTGGACCATTAATCATTGATTCTTTCAATTTTCGTATCTTAACTTGTTTCTCTTTTTTCCCTTTTTTTTCCTCTTCATTTTCATATATTATCAGCTTTCTTTTTCTGACATACAGCTCTCTATGTTCTACTAAAGCTATCTTCTTCTCCCCCAACCCCCCACCCCCACCCCCCTTCTCAAATTTCTCAAAAGACCTTTGATTTTTCATTTCATTCGTGCATATTCTTCCTCAAACCAATCGTTCATCACACTCTTTCTTTTCCCTGCCATTCGAACCATATACCACACTGCTCTATACGATGCTTTTACAAAACAACACATTTATTAACATCATCTATGATAGCTTCTTTCGCTCTCTCTTCAAACATTCTTTAAAGCTTGGCGATTTATATAGAATTATAGGTATGGGTCCTGTCATTAAAACCAACTTGTGTTGATCTCGCTGACGGATGATTATTGGATAACACTTACAATTTCAGCTGGAAAACTATTCTTTTTTCATCCGATCATAAACAACAGAAGAAATAAACATTTGGGGAGGGTGGGGTGGGGGTGGGGGGTGTCGGCCGCGGAACAAATTTTTAGACAGGAAATCAGCACATCCGATCAAATAATTCTTCTGTCCAAATATGTCGACGAAATTTGATAAATAGATATGTAAGACTCTATGGCTGCTTTGCTGATCTTCAAAAACGCCTTTGACTATGAATGTCAAAATTCAATGTCACTAAATATGAATCGAATAGGTTTTAGAGGAAAATGCTTTAGCGTCATTGAAACTATGCACCAGTCAACTTTTGTACACACAAGACATGCTTGTGGCTATTCACATTTTATTCATAGTAAGGAGTACATCAAGGAAATACCCTGAGTCTTATACCCGTTAACATGACATAGTAGCTTATTTAAAAGACAACGATTCCTCTCTCATATGTAATAAAACAATTGGTAATCAGGTATCATCTTTATCATATGCAGATAATCGTACCAAACTGCCGACAACAAAGAAATGATTGCAGAACGAAGTAAATTAATTAACCAGAAGCTGCAACAAAGAAATGATTGCAAAACGAAGTAAATTAATTAACCAGATACTGCACAAATGAGGAATACACTTTAACCATGAAAAACCTTAAATGAAAAACTTTATTGAAATAAAAGCAATAGTCCTCTAAAGGGAAGAAAACATAATAGAAAAATCACAATGCCACTCTTCTTTCGGCCACGTGGCCTTTTTCAAGAGAAAAACAAAACAAAAAAAAAGCAATGCAACTACGTGATGTCCATCTTTGGCAACTGGTCAGAGCAAAGAATTGACGTCATACATATAGTACGCAAGTTTGGCATGACGTCATAATATGTGGGGGGGGGGGGGGGGGGGGGGGGGGGGAGGGGGGAGGAGAGGGCGGAGGTGAAGGACGGGAGGGGGACCGTATTGTGGGTGTGTATGTGTGTGTTTTATGTCTCTTTGCTAAGGGGGAGAGAAAAAAAAAAAAAGGGGGGGGGGGGGGGTGTCAGAAAAATGAGCATTAACAACAATTACAATCAACTAGTCCATAACAAATGTCCTACAGGACTATGAAGTAAACATTTCGCAATATTAAACAAACTAGTAGCATTTTTGAAGACGCCTTCAATGCAATTTTCAGAAATCACTGGTAAGATAGGTCTTAACCTCTGACATTCAAAAATGATGTGTTTGCTAGAAATTTGTTCACCACATAAACATCTAACATTTTTGCTGTATTTTGTGATGAACGCATTAAGTTTTATCCTGTAAGATAGCAAGCTAATCTGTCTGAATCTGATTACGCCAGTATGATTCAAATATGATTTGTCATCCAAACCACGAGAATCAATACACTTATTCTTGGAGAGTCTATCTTTACTCAGGGTATAGCCTTTAATTCTACTCCATGCTACTTGTTCCAGCAATGAAACCCTCCTGAATGGATAAAGGAACATGAATTTCAGTGGATTCTGTGCCTTGCCTAGCGCCCTTTTTTTTTGCTACTTTGTCAGCCCACTCATTTGAAGAAAATCCAAGATGTGAGGGAACCCAGCAGAAGGAACGTTGGTCCCTTTTAAAGTTAAGATATGAATTAATTGACTGATTTCTAAGATAATTTTAGTCTTTTTCTTAGAATCTGATGATCTTAAAGCATAGGGTACTGATTGAGAATCTACACAAAATAAGATTTGAAAGTTGTGTGTATGTGTGTGTGTGTGTGTGTGTGTGTGTGTGTGTGTGTGTGTGCGCGCGCGCGTGCGCGTGCGTGCGTGCGTGCGTGCGTGCGTGCGTGCGTGTGTGTGTGTGTGTGTGTGTGTGTGTGTGTGTGTTTGTGTGTGTGGTTATACTGTAACCAATGTACTTCAAAAAACATAACAATACGCTCCATAAACCGCAATGAAAATGAACCCATAGAATAATGTGACCATAGTCCTGTCTGTGACCGTGCATGGCATTCAAAACTGTCATCTGAAAAAAAATATATATATAAAATTTTTCTGCAAATTATCAATGTTGTTCGTAGGTAAATATGGATAGGGTTGTTACAGATTTGTCTTATCATTACATCCATTTGGCATCCTTGTGTCTTATGTCCTTATCCATTTTTCTTCAGTAATAGGTCTGAAGCTTTTGCTTTCATCGTAAGCTTTTGCCAACACTGCAACAGCAAGGTCTTCCACTGAATGATGGAGGAAATGTCGCATTATTGGCTTTTCTCTTTGGAACTTGATGTCACGTCTGTGTTTCCACTATTCTTTCTTTCAATGAACGTCCGGTTTCACCGACATAAACTGTCTTATCACACCGTTTACACAACAGAGCATATATCAAATTTCTATCTGCACATGTCACATTACTCATAACCTAGTGTGAAGATTTCTGCTTTGTGTCCAACACTGTTGAAGTTACTAGTGAAGAACAGGTGTCACAATCACAAGTTTCTGCTTTCCCCTTCACTGCTCTTTCAGTTTTCTGGTGAACTAAGGTATCACACAAGTTTCTATCCCGTCTGTACGCAGGCATCGGTAGTTATAGAATACTTTGCGCATGTATTCTGACTTATAGAGCGTATCACTATGTCTCTTTAGTACAGCTTGTACATCTGGCAATAATCTTGAAAATGTGAACGTGGTACATTTCAAGATTATTGCCAGATGTACAAGCTGTACAAAAGTTTAATATTGCGAAATGTTTATTTCATAGTCCTGTAGGACATTTGTTTATAGACTAGTTGATTGTAATTGTTTGTAATGCTCATTTCTGACACCCCCCCCCCCCCTTTTTTTTTTTCTCTCCCCCTTAGCAAAGAGACATAAAACACATACACACACAATACGGTCCCCCTCCCGTCCTCCACCTCCCGATCCCCCCCCCCCCCCCCCCCCCCCCCCTCCACCCTGTCTAATATCACCATGTGGATAGACGTCAACTTGAAGAACAACAACTTGGCCCACAACCCCCCCCCCCCCCCTTCCCCCCTCCCCCTTTTTACTTTCTTTTTTTCTCCCTTGTTGATGACATCACATATTATGACGTCATGCCAAAACTTGAGTAATATATGTATGACGTCAATTCTTTGCTCTGACCAGTTGCCAAAGATGGACATCACGTAAAAGTATTGTTTGTTTTTTTCTCTTGAAAAAGGCCACGTGGCCGAAATATAAGAACAGTGGCATTGTGATTTTTTTTTTAAATTGAAATAGTCAGGTCCAATGTAATTTGTTTATCATTTGGATATGTCATTACTACGATGAATAGATATGTATATAGTGGAGTCAAATTTTGTTTAAGAAATGATAAGTTTTGCTGACACACAAGATAATTTGATTAAACAAGCAA
The DNA here is from genome assembly GCA_016801955.1 of Conus betulinus. Taxonomy (NCBI): domain Eukaryota; kingdom Metazoa; phylum Mollusca; class Gastropoda; order Neogastropoda; family Conidae; genus Conus; species Conus betulinus. The sequence goes on from JADBJO010011796.1 coordinate 57,037, forward strand.
ATAAAGCAATGTATTCAATAAATGGAATGCTGTTCATTAAGCAGAATGTGGGAATATACGTTGGATATTACGCTGCATTTTATGAAAGATTTAAAACCCAGTCTGCACACCGGGAGCTGAAGTTTGGTTTCCGTGTAATTGTAAAGACTAATTTCGAAATGTCCTTGACCTGCGCCTTTTTTTACTGGTCAAATGCATACCCACACGAAAGTAATCAAATCAAATTGTGTAGACAGTTATTAGAAGCACACATTAAAGCAATAGCACTGCCTGTTTTTGCAAGACTTGGAAGACGTCTGAAAGAATCAAAGTAATCTATCACGTGATATCCTACTTGACATACATCTTGGAATCAAGGGAGGAGGAACTGTTAGATAAAGCATTTGATACTTTCTTCGATGAAAACAACACAGCCCTAGGTATAGATTTGTAAAAAACAAAAAAAAAATCTGAAAAAAAAAACAGGAAAATACCAGACTAAACCATATGTGGGGAAAACCAGTCAACGTTTTATATAGTCAGATTAAAATTTCCTCTTCAGGAGGAAAAAAAGCATAGACAAAAAAGAGGAAATGCGTCAACTGTTTGGCAGGAAATGAAGGCTAAAACACAGTACAATAGGAAGTCTTACAACGAAATTACAAGACAATACAGGTTAGAGCTATATCTAACACAATATGGGACCTGTTAGAATACAAAAAAAGGAAAAAAGAAGGAAAAAAGGAAACTAGAACTGAATTAAGTAAATTGACTTGACTTATAAACGGAAAAAAAATGCAGATAGGTTTACACGAAATACAGCATTGCAACAACACCACATAAAAAAAAAAAAAACTGTATTGATGACAAATGATCGGAGATGAATTTATGTTTTTGAATTACTGCAAAAATAATGGCAATGAAAGACAATGGTTACAGCAAAAATGTAAGAGAAAAGTGCATCTTCACCATTTAACTGACCGAAATTGATAATGCTCAGATAGATTTAGCATGCTTTACATACAGGTGTAGAGCGCACATTGCCGCTTAATGATTGCAGTACAGTGTCATACAACAAAAAAAACAACAGCCTCTTCTTCTTCTTCTTCACACACACACACACACACACACACACACCACACACACACACACACACATGCACGCACGCGCGCGCGCGCGCACGCTCACACACACACACGCGCACACACACACCGGTAACACACACACACACCCACACACACACAACACACACACACACACACACACACACGAACGCATGCACGCGCGCGCGCGCACACACACACCGCAAACACACAAAAAGCTCTCCCTCGTCTGTCTGTCTGGCTGTGTCTGTCTGTCCTGTCTGCCTGTCTATCTATCTATCTCATTCATTCACTCACAGACACGTGGAAAGAAAACCTGAATGTCTAGGTGATGTAGCATACGAATGCAGGTACATAGGCTACACAACTGGCGCGTTGTACGTGTGATTTTGCGGCGAGAATGCTTATGAGTATGCATGTGTCAGTGCAGCAAGGACCGGCTGACTGTGCCATGCAGGTCTTGAATAATTGCTTTAATTTTGAGTAAACCTCAGCCTTTATTGTCTGTCTTTCTGTCCGTCCGTCCTGTCTGTCTGTCTGTCTGTCTCTCTCTCAGTCCGCCTGCTCCCCCTCTCTCTCTCCATCCGGCCCTCTCTCTCAGTGTGTGTGTGTGTGTGGTGTTGTGTGTGTGTGGTGTGTGTGTGTCCCGTCCGGCCCTCTCTATATCTCACTCTCTCTCCCTCAGTCTCCGTCCGGGCCCTCAGTCTCTCTCTGTCTGTCTCTCCGTCCAACCTTTCTCTCTCTCTCTCTCTGCCTCCGCTCCTCTCTCTCCTCTCTCTCTCTCTCTCTCTCTCTCTCTCTCTCTCTCTCTCTCTCTCTCTCCCCTGTCCTACCTGCTCTCTCTCTGTTCTCTCTATCTCTCTCCCATCATTCTCTCTGTCTGACTCTCTCTCTCTCTCTCTCTCTCTCTCTCTCTCTCTCTCTCTCCTCTCATAACTCATATAATCATCATCAATATGATCCCTATCGTTAGCAAACACTCGGTCTATGAATGCCTTCATGTACATGACAATGACCATAGAGAACTGCTGACCAAAGCAAATTCGGGTCTTACAGTTGTTTTTACCTATGCAAGCAATCCACGGGCGGCAGATTCTACATTGAAGGTGAAGGAGCAGAATGAAAACGCCCAGTGTGCACCAGTTCTCTTCAGTGTGAGGTTCACGGCAGACGAAGTTCATTCAACGATCGACTTCCCCTCCGTCGCCCACGCCTGGATTTCCTCTATGGTGTCTGGCACTTCCTGTGACGTGTTTCCGGCAGAAACCAAACGGAGAAACTGGCAAGACAGCACAGACATCCTAGCCACTACTCAAAGAACCCAGGGGTTATGTTTTAGTCTGTCCACACACACACCCACACCAAACACCCACACACGCCCACCACAAACACTCATGCGCCCACGCACACACACACACACACACACACACCACACACACACACGCTTGCATATTTATGTTGATCCATTGTGAAATCAGCGTGAATGGCCTAGAATAAGTATATGATGTTCAACTTAAGAGTAGTGTCCCTTAATTACATACAGCTTTATAATAATGCCGTCCTTTTCTATAAAACAATAATGCTGCTTTGATAATCTTTGAGACGAGATGCTAAAGATTAGCTTTTTTTTTTTTTTTTTTTTTTCCTTCTCTCTCTCTCTTCCTCCTCTCCCTCTCTCTCTCCTCTCTCTCTCTCTCTCAATTTGTTTATTGGAAAAAGAGACCAAACCTCAACAAAAATTTGGCAATATTAATTTTGGGAAGTTACAGGCATGGCTTTTAGAATAGGGATACTGACTTACTAAGGTTGTGGATATGGGGAATGATTCGTTGCGCCCCATAACGCTTTTCTCTGTCAGGTCACAAAAAGCCAAAAGCAACCCACACCAACGCTTTGCTTGATAATTTCTCACTACCACGGACACAAGGATTAAGCGACATTTGTGATTTGTCAGGATTTCAGATCTCACGATCTCACTCGGACGGCTCATATGTCACACGTGGCTGTCTGTGTTTTCATGTACTACAGCATCAGGAAGGTGACGACCTCCCTCTGGAAATACAGTGATGACTGTCTTTGGGGAAGAAATGTGAACAACCATGCCACTCCCCCCCCCCCTTTCCCCTAAAACCACTCATATATATGACTGGTGCCCTCACTAAAAGTGGCAGACTGAACCAACGTAGGACAGACATCCAACAGCAAGAAGAACGTTGTCCCAAAAAGGGAATGTGAATATATTCAATACAAGGACAGATGAGGGGAAAAAAAATCAAACATGTTTTATATATTCTCATTTCTAATAACCTTGAGGTCGACACAGGAAGGAAATGACGACCAGCGGATCTGACGTCCACTTACCAGAACAACAGGAAAGGGATGCTCATGTTACTCAGGTCATGATCGTTCCAGCAAAGCCTGACCCCACGGCCCTGAAACAGGTTGTGATGGGTGATTATTCGAAAAGAAAAAAAAAAAAAAGGGGGGGGGGGGTGTGAAAATTGGAAGGGAGTGGTTTAGGGATGATGGGTGGAAGGAATACACGAAGAATTTTGTTTCCACCACAGAATCTTTTGGTCATATTGATAGTTAAAAACACGGGCAAGAGAGAGGAGAGAGACGAGCGAGGAGAGAGAGAGAGAGAGAGAGGGTGGGGGAGACAAAGACAGAGAGAACGCTACGATGAAATTTAATGGTGTTTAGGCTGTAAAGCCCATTGAGCAAATCGGCGCAATGTACAACGACAAAACACACGACTTGATTTCGATTTAATTGACAATGGAACCACAGCAAGTCCATTTTCTTTCACAGTACATGACAGAATCGAGAACGAGAAAATGTCACTGGTATGCCTTCACTGATCAGTTTTGTAGACGACGGTCACCCCAGGTAGAACGGAATCAATCCGTGAAAACGTGCAGCGTTAGAGCACGTGCTTGGTCTCTTGCATGCTTCGTGTTGCCGATGCGTCTTCCTCTCCGAAGCAGGCCAGTTTACATATTCCTATTGTGATGTGGACGGGTAAGCGGGTGTGCAGGTGAGACAGGGCGATGGTGATAAGTGCAGGGACCAAGGAACAGCAGTCTGTGATGGCCTGGGTTTTGAAGAAGGGCTTGCTGGTGTAGAGGCACTGGCAGTCTGGTTTACCTTGATGCAGGGTCGACACTTGGCTAGGTGGTGCTCCAGATCCCGGTACATATCGGGCCAGTAGACCTGGGGTCTTAGCATCTCTGCAGCACGCTGGTAGCGCTTGTGACCCTGGAGGTGTGGGTTGTATGACAGAACCTGGGGCGGAGCGATCCAGGAGGGAGAAGCTGCTCACACGCCCCAAGTTTAAGATCCACCATTCGCCGATACAGCATCCCCTGTTGGCAGATGAGTCAGCCGTGCTGCTGAGTGAGGGCCTATAGCTCATATTCTCGCCATTCTCCTGCAGGCCCTCTTGGCCAGGAGGAGGAGAATTGGCCCAATGCATGTGCCCTGCTGAACGTCGGTGCATCTCTCTCATGGTGACAACTGAGACAAAATCAGCTCTGCCTGTCGCCTGGGTGCTGCTGAGCCCGTGTCGCCGAGACTTGTCAGCATTACTGGCTGCTGATGGTGGCAGAGGACTGAGGTTTTGTCCTTTCGCTTTCATCGCTGCAAACCTCCGTCGCCTCCGTCTGGACCGTTGTCCTGAGGGCTGTGCATTTTTGCCACGCGGCTGCGGGTTTGCAGTGCTGGCTGTGCAGGTGGTGGCTGCTGCATTTCCTGTCTCAAGCAGGCACCTTGGCCGCGAGTGTCTCCTGGCTGAGTTTGAAGCAAGGCGACGGTAGCAGTGCCAACTGTGTGGAGGACGTGCTGTCGGCACTGCAGTCCTGCATCCACCTTTGGGATTCCTTCCTAGCCTCTTCAAAGGTTGGTGGTTAGGATGGTTCCGGAACGAAATGCTGGACATCCTTGCGTATCGCAGTTGGTGTCCCTGAGTATGGTTGCTGGCAGCAGTCCATCCCCAGCTTGGTTGACCTTCCTCCAGAGGTACTGGAGATCGGATGGATTCTCCCGATGTTTCGGTTTCATCCTGGGCCCTGTTGTCTGGTGAAGAACGCTGTGGCCAGGACCGACATCACCTGCTCTCCCATTTCTCCCTCCAAATGTTAAAGATCATC
>JADBJO010011797.1:0-25000 GCA_016801955.1 Conus betulinus
CACATATTCAATAAAAATGCCCAACAGCGCTTTGCATTTCAAAAAAGAGCAAACGGTAAAAAATAGGAGTTAGATAAGTCATTCACAAACACAAAGCCTAGAATAGTAGAAATACCCAATACTATAACAGATCACATTGCTTTCACAATTAAGACATTGTATAATAGTAATAATAATAATCATAATAATTATGCAAAAAAAATCACATCAGAAATATCACAAAAGTCTCCCTCTCATAAATCGTCTAAAAAAACCCACTCTTCTCCTTTACACACACACACACACACACACACACACACACACACACACAGGCGCGCGCGCGCGCATGCGCGCACGTGCGCATGCACACGCATGCACTCACGCACGTACTGGTCTAGGGACATACAGGCAGGAGAATAAATCTGATTTGGAAGGACTTGCATATTTCAGTTTCTCAGGATAGATGAGTTAGAAAGAGGTAGGTTTTCAGATGCTGTTTGAAAGTTAAGAAGCAGTTTGTTTCCTAAGAGACAGGTGTAGTGAGTTCCGTACATTTGGGCCGAAGACAGAGAAGGACTTTTTACCAAAGGAATAAAGACAGAAGCGAGGAACGGTCAGCAGTGATACATCAGAAGAACGGAGTGCTCGAGAAGGTTTATATATCTACAGGAGATTGGAAAGATAAGATGGCATGTTCTCATGATAGATACACTGGAAGCAGAGACAGGCAACTTTATATTGAATTCTGGCCTTTCCAGGAAACCAATGGAGAGTTATGAGAAAAGATTTTGCGTTCTCACGTCTGGGCTTGCGGAGAACAAGGTGACCGGCATGATTCTGTAAGTGTTGAAGTTTATTTAATAGATTGTCAGGGACACCAGCAAGAAGAGAGTTATACTTATAGTAGTCTAGTCTAGAGAGTATGAAGGAGACAGCCAGTTTGTTGGTTGCATCGGTGGATAGAAAGGAGTGGACCCTACCTATTCTACGTAACTGAAGGTACAGAGTATGGCATCGTTGTTTGATATGCGCTTCCATAGACAAGGTTTCATCTAGGTAGAAACCAAGATCCCTGACAGTTTGTGAGAAGGATACATCATAATCAGAGATAGACAAAAGCAGTACAAGTAATCCGATTGATCTTTGAATTAGTGGCGAGTAACAATGAGCTCAGTTTTATCATCATTCATTTCAAACTTGCTGTCACTCATCCACTTCAAAACATCCTCTATACAATCTCTCAGACTGCACTTAAGAGAGTCAAAATCTGATGGAGTAGAGGAGTTATACAGCTGCGAGTCATCTGCAAAGAGATGGTAAAAGGGCCTGACAGATAAATGATAGAGGTGAGGGGCTGTGTGTTCATAGTAAACAGGACAGGCCCCGAGCCCTCAGCCTCAAAGGGGGCCCACCCGCAATTACCGACCATGGATTGTAGTTATTGTACTATCTAGAGTCAACACAGGGAGCACAGAGGAGGCATGCACAGACAGACCATCTAGGATTGCGCAATGGAACGCAGAAGGAGTCCAGAGGAAGAAAGTAGAACTCCAACACTTTCTCCGAGGAAAATGCAATGGATGTCTGCTGTATTCGATAGACCCATAAAAAAAGAACACCCACCGCTTTTTTTTCTTTTAAGGGGGTTATGAAGTGTTCAGTTTGAGACAAAGACAACAGAACAGAGGGAGGCTCAACACTTTAATGCGCAACAACATCTCAACAGTAGAGAACCCCAAAGCTCTGGGTCAAGCCGATCTGACACTGAGTTTCTGGGGAGTCAAGTTGGTGTTGCCAAATCCTTTGTTCACTCTCTAACAGCTGGGGCCATTTTAGGCGACTCAATAGCCACTTTCCCAGCTGTGGCTAACGGGACCTCAACAAGAAGGGAGGAAGACGTTGAAAACTGGGCATCAGCAACCAACTGATCCTTACCAACAGCCCAACGATCACACCCACATTCTAATTCAAGAGCCTGGAAGACCACAAAACTCCCCTGACTTGGCTTTTGTTAGGGATGGCATTTTCCACCATCGCTTATGAGGGGATGTTGCACCACCAACTTGGGGGAAGTTGACCACAGGGCCAGTGTTCATCACAGTTTCAGAAAAAACACCATGAAATCCACCCCCAGTATCCCCGCAAGCTGGAAGACACACAGGAAGGACAGAAAAACTGGGATCTCTTGAGGGAGGAAGTTAGGAACGAGGACAAGGTAGGGAACCAGGGGATAGAAAAGAACATCTACCACTAGTTTTTGTCACACCACGGGAAGGTGTCAATGGAAAAATGCTTTGAATTTCAGCCCGGCAGTGCTGGAAGCCAGGTCACTGCAGCCATCCCTGGAGGCAGGCGCAAAAACTTTAAGAACTTCAAGTCCTACTGGACATTGAGCTGCTGACGCCTTGCACCAAAGGACCCTGAAAAAGCCAAGGCCACGGGTACAAGATTTGTGAGATGAAAAAAAACTCCCCCAACTGATGAAAAAACGTAGGAAGCCCCGGTGTAAGTTAGAGAAAAAAGGGACCTGCAAGAACTGCGAACAGCCCGTCAGAGCTGGCATGAAAAGGACCGACTTCTATGAAACACGGGAAACCCCACCATGTATGAACAGACATGTAGTACTCGCGCCAAGCTAGAGCCCAACCAAAACTGAAAGAAGAAGGACCCAAGCAGAACCGAAAAGCAGCCCCACACCCCGTAAAACACCTCACAGCCCTTCAGAACACCACAAACAAAAAAAAAAAAAAAAAAAAAAGCAGGTTCGGGGGGAAGGAAAAAAAGCAGGTGTCATCTCAATTATTAGGAGGACCAAAAAAAAAACACCCGGAATCCAACACCACTGTCTACGACACAGCACTGAGCGACGACAGATGCAATGAAAGATGCCCACACTGACTGAGGGAATATGAGGGAGTTCAAGCAAAAGCGTATCCGCAAGCTGGAAGTCATAGAAAAAACCCCCCGGGGCCTGCTGCATTACAGGTGACTGGTGACCCCACCCCTTGGCCAGACCCCCAAACCCTGGCCCTGTCTCGAGGGGGGAGACAAGTCCTGCTTAACATCTACATAAACAACACAGCTGGATGAAGAGGGGTCGGTGCCCCCCAGTTAGAAGGAAGGAAAGCCGCTTAAGTGTCCCAATCCTGAAGAAGGGGAAAAAAAACAACAGCCTACCCACACCTAGCCGCAACTTGGGGCCCCCCCATCACCCTCCTAAGACACTGCAGGCGAGCTGCGAGCGAAAGCAAGAATGGTCAACGCCCGGGCTGCACGATGAACCCACTTCACTGAGAAGCCCCATGCTAGCATCTCGATCTCTCCCTCCAACCGGCTACGGAAATTCCCACCACACAGAAAGATCAGCCAACCCTACTAGGCCCAGGAACCATTCCCAGGAGAGAAGAAGGGGAAAACCCTCACTGTTTTCTCGATTTGTCTGTAAAGCTGGGATTACTACTAGTTGGAAAACGGGGGACTGCATACTGAGATTTGCTTCGAGGCGCGAGGTGTGAGGGCAACATGTTACACGTGGATCCATCACTAAACTTTTCTGCGAAAACTGCAAGGGTTCAACATTGGATGACTTCCAACGCAGGAAGGTCGAGCTCCAGAGAGGCTGTTCCCCCAGGGTAATGTGCTCTCCCCAATACTGTTTCTGGTGTTCATCACAACGACATCACAGACAACATCCTCAAGCACATCTCCAACAGTCTACATGCAGATGATCTGGCAGTGTGGACATCTTCCGAACACACCAGCACAACAACCAACAAAATGCGGGAAGTTGTCAACAACATCGCCGCGTCGGCAGACACCTGGGGCCAAAAACTGAACTCCACCAGACCACCCATACACTCTGTCTGAATCACTATGGTGAAGACTGTCCTCACTGTCTCATCTTCCTTGTTCTGGTAACACGACTGTGACTGGAATAACATGTGGCAGCTGCCTGGGTCTTCCTGCCCTCCTCCCTGCCCTCCCCCATCACTCTATCAGTCAGTTTCCGTTTTAAAACCCTTAGAATATTTTGAACTCTTCCCTTCCCCTGCAAAAATTGTCCGCCCCTAAGGAGTGGTAAACTATGAGATCCTTTGTTGATTTTATTATGGATTCCATGCCTGTTGCAGAAGTACACAGATCTTTCTGTGAAATGTCACAGTTAGTCTGTTCTGTAATTCCACGCTCAGTCTGTGAATTCGTTTCAAAGAAAAGCGTGTGTGTGTGTGTGTGTGTGTGTGTGTGTGTGTGTGTGTGTGCGTGCGTGCGTGCATGCGTGTGTGTGGTGCATACAGAGAGAGAGAGAGAGAGAGAGAGAGAGAGAGAGAGGGAGAGAGAGATTCTCTTTCTCTGAATATGTTTTTTGTTGATCCTCTTTTTCAATTCAATCTCCCATCTACCGCACTTTCTTGTCTGTTACTATTGTCTGGCACATCCCCTGACTACAAAACAGTTCATGGACAGCGAAACAGTAGGAATCGGTCAGTATCAGTGCAGGACAGGGATGTATGGCACGGATGGTCAGTGTGCAGTCTGTGGGATGCTTTCGACCCAGCCAAGCGAGAGCACCATGGTAAAAAAAAATTTGGTTGTTCAACGCCCTGTGTTGTGACTGGTGTAACGTAACGTGGAAGTGGAGCTGATGTCATCGTTGTGGCCGAGAGTCTCCACTCATAATGTGTGTGTGTGTGTGTGTGTGTGTGTGTGTGTGTGTGTGTGTGTGTGTGTTGTGAGAGAGAGAGAGAGACGAGAGAGAGAGAGAGAGAGAGAGAGAACTTTTATTCGACCAAGGATTGAGATTTTAGGCAGAGCCTATTCTTTCACCCTGTCCTTGCTAAGCTAATTCTGCAATGAGATATAAAGATAAACAAAATTGAAAATAAACAGGAAAAAAAAAGAGGAAGGAGAGAAGAAAAGGCAGACACACAGGATGGCGGAGTGCGTGATTCACACACACGCACAAGCACCACACCACACACACAACACCCATCACACACACAAACCTACACACACACACACAAAACATACACACCACACACACACGCACGCACGAAGCCACGCATACCCGCAGCAACGGCCAACGCACCCCCATGCACGCAAATCGACTTCCGACTTATGTGCGACACCAGAGACATCCACCCCAAAAGCACTTGACCAATATATGACTATACAGTAGACAATTCATAATACGGCAGACAACAACAACCAATAGTAAAGAGAGAGAAGAGAGAGCGGAGGGGGGGGGGGGGGGGGAAGTGAGGGAGTGGGAGAGGGAGAGGGAAGGGGGGGAGGGAGGAAAGGGGAGGTGCGGGACAGGCGCCCGAGGTATATAAACAGGGGGGGGGTACAGGGGGGGGGGGAGGGGAGGGACCGTGGGGAGGGGAGTGGGGGGGGGGGGGGGGGGGGACGAGTGGAAGGGAAGGGGGATGAGGTGTGAGTGTGTGCAGCGCCCCCCAGAAAGAGAAGAAAGAAAGAAAAACTAGGGTTTATGAGCAGGTTAAACAGGTGATAGACGATTGGTATGTTACCGTGTGTTTGACATTTGTGATGTGTGTGGAGTTGCGACCCCAGCGATTGTGATGATTAAGTGATGGTACGACATTTCAAACAAATGTAGTCGGCGTCAAGAGTCTGTTGAATAGTTGAGCGAAGTTCCTCAGAGGAGGCGAAGGATAGTGTTTGTATACGCGCGCGAGCCTTTAACTCTTGTAACAACGTACTCCTCCCCCCCCCACCCACCCCCTGCATTTCCCCCCGTGATTCCGCCCCTGCCCAGCCCCCTTTCCATACCGACCCCCCCAGCCCCCCTCCCTATCCGCTGCGCCCTGCAAAAGGACCCCCCGTTCGGTGAATATCCCCGAGAGGAGAGCGAGAGAGACGAGCTCCATGAGCGAGAGAGGAGGAGAGGGACAGGGGAGAGAGGAGAGATCTTTCGGAGAGGAGAGAGAGAGAGAGTTTGGGTGTGTGTGTGTGTGTGATGTGTGTGTGTGTGTGTGTGTGTGTTGGTGTGTGTGGGAAACGTTGTACGTGCACGCACCGTGTAGGGTTTGGGTGTGGGTGGGGTGCGCGGCACACACATGAAATGTGAGGGTTGAGAGAAAAACAGGACACGGACAGACAGGACCGTCAGTCAGACATAATGTATTTGAGGAGAGAGGAGATGGAGGAGGAGAGAGAGAGTGAGAGAGGGTGGCGAGAGAGAGAGAGAGATTGGAGAGTGGTGAGGAGAGAGAAGGAGAGAGGAACGACAGCAGACGACAGACAGACAGGCAGGCAGACAGGCGACAGACAGGACATACAGACAAAGATATCCATGCTATTGTTCTCCTCTCCATCTGTTTCTCATAACAATACCATATTTAATCCACGGTGTTATGACTTATGTCAGACTGTGACAGCACATACACTCACTCAGTCACTGAAGGGCTCTGTCCGCCCTTCTGTCACGTCATCGACATGCTGCCATGATGCTGGAAGAGATGAGAAAAAGCTTCTACAGGATGGAGGGGCAGCCTGACCCACTTATCCACTTCCCCAGATTCTTTTTAAACATATTCTATTGATCTATGATCTGTACATATTACCACATTACTTAACTGAAACAGCAGCCCAGCAACTGCTTAGGGTGAGCTCAGTAAAGAAAAATATTTACACTACAGTGATAAACTCAGCGTTGGGAAATGCATTTGTCAACATAATACGAGAAGTGGGAAAATATTAGATAATATATTGGGAATATTGTTGAAAATCCCAATGATGATTAAAACGAACGGAGAAAGAAAAGAAGAATCTAATCAAAAAGCAATCAGAAAACCTATACTGTAGCGTATTCTAATCCTTTAAAGCATTCAGAGATGTACATAAATTCACACAGAGAGTGAGATACACATTTCCAAAGACACCTAGACCCATTCCTGTGTCCCTGTCGGTCTAGTATACAATGAAGTTGTGTTATCACAGGGAGAGTGCACTGGATGTTTTAGTACAGACACACCCAACTTGTGACCAAGTCATGTTCCTTATGGACAGCTGACCCATCTAAGACTTGGTATAAAGAAAAGTCCATGACATGACTTGACAGTTTGCAATTCCAAAAAGTAGTAATCATTATGTAACAGTAAACAACTAGAACAACGAGGAGGAGAGAGGAGGAGGAGCGGAGAGGAGGAGGCGGAGGTAATAATATAATGATTATATAATAATAATAATATGAGAAGAAATAAGAAGAAGAAGAACAACAACAACACAACAACAACAACGACAACACAACAACACCAACAACCACAACAACACAACAACAACAACAAAACAACAAACAACAACAACAAAAACAACAACAAACAATAGAGCAGGGAGGAGAGAGAAGGAGGAAGAGTTGACAACGACGACGACGAAAACGATGACGACAACGACGACGATGACGATGACGATGGTGATGATGATGATGATGATAAACAAGAACAAGAACAAATATAAGAAGAGAAGTACAAGAAGAATAGAATAAGACGAACAAACAAGAAGAACAGGAATAAGAACCAGAACAAACACATGAAAACAAGAAGAAGAAGACGACTAAGAAAAAGAATTGAATCGTTGTATCGTTTACATACATAAAATACGTTAGCACTGGGCAATGAACAACTTCAACAAGTGCACAGTTTTTTTTGTTTTGTTTTGTTTTGTGTTTTCTTTGATATAATGTTTGGTCAATAAAAAAGAAAGTGTGAGTTTCAATACAGTTAAGATTAAGAATGAACATCGTATTGATGTTCATCTGAATATTGTCTGTACGATGTAACAGGTAGTGCTCTGTGCTTTTTGTGTGATGGCACACGCACATTTTGAATCAGTAAACATATGTTTGTCTAAATCGTGATCAATATCACTTATTCCTAAACATATCTACTGTGATTTATTCGACCATGTCTGGATCCAACGTAATAGTAGGAGGGAATAGCAGTGTCTGAAGTGGATAAATAACGTTTACGCTGGCTAATAGAGTTCGTTCCCTTGATATTGTCTGGAAGATTGTTCCACAAACTGATGTGCTGGGTACAAATGATTTTTGTTTGTTTGTTATTCAGGGCTGGATCACAACACTGTCCCTTAATGGCCGACGCCTATGGTAACGATTTTGATCAGAGACTAGGAAAGGGAGAAGGTAAGTTAAAAAGTTTCGATACGCGTCATTATGAAATTGTATTAGTTTTGTATCTTTTCCGTCTTTCTTTTAATGAACAAAAGCCAGACTCTTTGTATAACTTCTGATGACAGGTTCTCTTAAGGATAATACAAAATGCTTTTAGATGTAGTGTTTTAACATAGCTGACTGGGTTCTGTGCAATTTTCCCACAGAATGTGTGCATGGACAACGTAGGGTAACATAAATGATTTACACATCGTTTCTGACACCTTTCTGGTTAGTCTGTATTTGTATGCTCGAAGACACGCAAATAACACGTTTGCATTTCAGCTATACATCAGATGTGTTCCCATTTGCGCTTGTCTTGGAGAATTACTCCTCAATGTTCTTAATAGATTTTTTCACAGTTCTAGAGCCTTCCTTGTAAATGTTAAGTGGTAAAATTTGATTCCAATCATGGGTAACATTAAGAAGGCTTTTGGTTTTGTTTTCTTTGAAGTTAATTTGACCAAACGTTGGCCCTGTGGGTAACTTTCTGAAGGTCAGAGTGTAGGATTTCTGTTCTGAAGTGTGGATCATCTAGGGCAAGTGGCAAACTAGCATCATCAGCAAACAAGTAAAGTGTTGCTAGATTTCATTTGAAATATTGTAATGTATTGCAGAAACAGTAAAGGACCAAGGACAGACCCTGGGGGACACCCGCAAGAATTCTTTTAAGCTCGGACTTTCCCCTTTTTTTATAACTACTGACCGTCGTCTGCCATGTAGGTAGTCCTTTAAAAAAGGTCTGGTAGTTTCCCTTTGATCCCCAGAGCTGCCAGCTTTATTAAAAATCCTTCAGACGATCAATAGCTTTTGATAAATCAAAGTCATTGTTTGTGTTGTGATCCCATGATCAAAAGAGGAACGGAGATTATTGTACATAACCAGAAAACTGGTTCCCTGTGGAATTGTCTGATGTAAACACCAGTTGCATGGAGGTAATGACATCTTTTGTTTTTCAGGAATGTGTATGTATCGCGTGACACTATTCTATTGCGTGCGGCTCGGGTGATTAAACCACAGCAACCATTCTCAGTGCATCACATGCACACATTAAGATCAATATAACTTTCAACGATATCATTAAACCATTAAATGTAATACAATGGTTGTTTTTGTGTTTGTCTATAGACTAGTCATATTAAGAAAAGAGACATTAAACATTACAAATAATTGTCCTGGGTGAACTTGCTGTCACTTGTCTAGGGTATCTACTTTTTTTCTGCTTCACCTAAAGCTTATAGTTCACATTAGTATCTTAAGGGGAGTGGGGGGTGGGGGTGGGGATTGAGTGAGTGTCCTCCTTTATGTTTTTTCTTTCAGTGGAATAGGATTTACCTTATGAGTTCTGTAGTCATTCAAATCGTTGTTCTTGTGGAGGTCTCTTCGTGGCATGAGCAGTGTGGTGTGCAAGCCTCCCCTTGATTTCGTCTGCCCTAACTTCGACACCAAACTAAACTACGTAGATCTTGTTCCACTGCTTTCTGTCCGTTTTTTTTCTCCCATCTGGAGGATGACCACTGACTATTCTATCAAAGAAATAACACCTTGGTCAATGGGAATTGCTCCCAAAAAATTGCTGGGCAGCACACGATGCCACAGCCCTGGGGTGATATCCTCGCTGTACACCGACTGGCCCCGAGGGTCTACCACTAGTACCACTACCAGATGCCCTCGCCCCATACTGGTATTAGCTTGATCAAACGCATCTGCTGTTGAAGCCTTCTCCTCTTGACATCTAAACTTCTGGCATTCAAGGAGACTGAAACTGTGCCTCTTCTCCCTCAACTCCTTTCAGGATGGCAGCAAATTCCTCGTTTGAATCTGTCCTTCTGCTCCTCCCTCCCTAGGCTAGTGCCCATGTTGCCCAATCATGATCCAGATAGCCACTGTCCCCACAGACAGTCTCACCCAACTAGGTGTCATTTCTGTTGTTTCCTTCTCATAACAGCAAAACTGTCATTGCCTGGAACTTTTTCCTGTTTCCACGATCTTGTTGCCAGAGAATTTGAGTTCCGTATTATTTAAACGTTTTCATGCTGGATCCCTTAAGTTGAGTTATCCAAAACATACTTAATGTCACTGATATTCTTTTAGTTTTTTTTTAATTTGAACATCAAGTGGATGTTCTTGCACTAAAAATAAAAGAAAATAGTATCACTTCCTTTTCACCGGCTTGCCGCTTCTGATGATGCAGTTGAAGTATTATGTCATGTTTTAATGACGCGATTAGCTTTGTTCTATTATGCAATATTTACTTTTTGAGTCATTCCACGACAGTGTACATGTTTGTGGGTACATCTACCGACACAGCTAAGGAGCGAAGTTGGATGGTGGTTATTTCAGCATTCTATTGACCTTGCTAGCATCCACAGAGACCCAAATTTACCTTTGTTCAGGCATTCATCAAGTAACTGAGTAAGAGTGCTAGCTATAACATTTAATGCAAATACGCACACGCATGCACACACTTCTACTTATACTTTCTCCCCACCCACCCCCCCACACACACACACTAACTTCTCCTCCTCTTACTTCTTCTTCTCATGACCTAGACATTATTTTTTAGCTTACAGTGATGTCATTTAATAATACATTTCCGCATGATGCGATGGAATGGATGTAAGTGTAAGTCATATGTATTTTCATCCACATGTGCAGTAGTTATAAGATTGTCTTGTCATCTTACTTATGTGCTCCCCCCCCCCCCCCCCCCCCTCCCTCCGCCTCGTTCTCTCGCTACTTTACCTTACAACCCACCTGCCTCCTCCTTTCCCCTCCCCCCTTGTCACATCTTCTTTACTTACTTAGACTTCTAAGCTCCCGCGTCTTGCGGCGTATGAGGCAGTCAAGGCGCTCCACTGTGCACGGTCCTCAGCCAGTCTGCTAGTGTCACTCCCTCATCTGTCACCGAGTCTGAGGTCTCTCTCCACTGTCTGTCGCCAGCTCATCCTGGGTCGTCCTCTTTTTCTGTGGCCTGCTGGGGTCCATTTAATGGCCTGGTTTGCAGGTCTTGAAGAGGGTAATCTCAAGACATGACCCAGCCAGTGGAGGCGCCGTCTGCAGACGATGGCTGACACGGGGAGCTGTTCGGATCCCTCCCTGACTTCTTCATTTGGTATAAAGTCTGACTATCTGATACCCAAGATCTCTGTAGGCACTTAGTATCAAAAGCGTCAAGTTTCTTCCCCTGGGGTGGTCTTCGTCAGTTGCCAGGTTTGACAGCCATACAACAGCATTGAAATCACACTGGAGAAATAAAATTTCAGTCTGATTCCAAGGGAGAATTTCTTGCTCTTCCATATTTTGTTCAGTTGATTGAATGCTGATGTTGCCTTCCCTATACGACACTTCAGTTCGTGGTCGATATCACTGCCGTGGTTGATGGAGCTGCCTAGGTATGTGAAGTTCTTTACTTCTTGTACTTTGCTTTTGGTCAATGGAAACGTCTGTTGGCCCTTGGTGTTTACCGGTAAGCATGTTTTTAAGTCTTTTTGACACTGATAATGAGGCCAATGTTGCCTGTAAACTTGCTGATATTGTCTAAAAGCACCTGCAGATCTTGAGTGGTGCTTGCAAGAGCGGCAATGTCATCGGCAAAATCCAGAGAGGCTGTTTCCTTCTGTCCACTTGATTCCCTTTCCTTGGGTTGCGTGTTTCAACACCCAGTCAGTGGCAAGTGCAAAGAGGAGGGGAGAGGATACAACCTTGCCTTACTCCGGTGACAACTTCAAACCAGTCACTATAGCCCATCTTCCGTCCTGACTCTGCACTTGGAGTTTATGTAAATCTGCTCAATGGCCGACACAACTTTCTCAGGGATGCCGTAGGTTTTCATGATTTTCCACAATGGGCTGTGGACACTGTCAAATACTTTGGTGAAGTCATTGAATCTGATGACCAGGGGTACTTGGTGCTCTGCACACTTCTCAATGATCTGTCATAGTGTGAAGATCTGTTCCACACAGGATTGTTTCGGTCGGAAGCCTGCTTGTTTGTTCCCTGAGCTCATTGTCCACTACGTCGTACAGTCGGTTGAGGATGACATGGCAGTACACTTTCCCTGGTATAGACAGTAGAGTCACTCCTCTCCAGTTGTCGCACTCAGAGATGTCACCTCTTCCTTGTGTCTGTGGCTATTCAGTCAAATGTGTTTTTTGCATGTGTTGTTGGAGTGTTGGTGGACATTCTTTTTTTCCTGGGTAACATCTTGTTTTGATGTGGGAAGTTGATATGTGTGGCATTGTTGTTATATATGTATGGCATAGTTGTTAATATGTAAGACATTGTTGTTTATTAATATGTATGGTATTGTTGTTGATATGTACAGCCAGACCATTTCTGTCTTTTTTATGGGTTTCTACCCATTATATCTTCATTGTTACGTTTTGGCTTGAAGTTTGGTTACTTGCAAATATATTTATAATTTTTTTTCCAAAAGCGGGTAAATTAAGACCCGGTTTATATGTCTACATCACTGATTACAGAGAAACTACTGGGTGTTTATTCAAACCCAAACCTACATATGAAAAACAATGTGTATAAAATCACTCTGCCAAAGCACACGTCTGTATCTTAGTTATTGAAAAGAGCCTTATGGATTTGAAATTGACAAAACATTCAGAAAACACAAACAGAGAAAAAACAGGAAAAGAAAATTAAATTCTTTACTCACCAAAGGATGTACACACAAACTTCCCAGCAGCACATAATCCATATCCTTGCAGGAGTACAGTTCACCAGCAGCACACACAATGAAAAGTAATCCAATTTGTCATCTGACTTTTGTCAGAACAGTCAGAAAAATAAAATCAAAATTGTTGCGTTGTATTGGGAAGTCAAGCCCCCTTACTCTGGCCAGTCATCACTAGATAACTACTGTAAACACAAAGAATCCATTGCACAGCAAAGTCATATATACATACATGCACACAATTTAGTGACCCCCAGCTTGGTACACATTGCCATCTCTTGCTTCCTCCACTCTAGCATTGATCCTCCTGTGGATGGCATAATCCTTGCGTCGGCTCGGCGGCGTGCTTCAACAGAAGAGGCAGCGTCAGCAACACTCATCCGCTTTTCATCTTTTTGGGAAATGAGAGCCAAAGTGGTGGTGGAAATGTCAACAGAAAGCTTGTTCATAACTGAAATAATTTCATTGGCTCCCTCATTGAAAGCACAAACTGCTCGTGCCACACTCCCCTGCACTCTCTTCAACCCATGAATGCTGTTTTTGGACAGCGTGCCCAGATCATACCACTGAGGCACTCATTTGTGTTTTGAGTGCCTCCATGCACAAGTCTCTTGAGAAGAGCCTCCTCTGACATCCTCCTGTAAACAGGGATCATCTTGTGGGCCACTTCTGTTGTCAAATAGGTAGAAGAAGGATGGTCTCTGTGACTTGAGCGGTCCTGACCTAATGCCAAGGGCTTTGTTATACTAACTTATAGAAGCATCTGCTCTAAGGTCCATTTGGGCACTGGTGATGACGAGGTTCCTCATCAGTTAACATTGAATGCCACAGGCTAGACCAGATGGAATTCCTCATCTTGTCGACATTTGGGATATTATCAATAATAGCACCTCTGTAGAAATTTTGAAGGCTATCACACTTACTTTCAGTCAGGCGTCCAACTCCACGACCACCAAGTCTCTGTTCCTTGGACAATTTTCGAAGAGCTGTGCCCATCCTTTTATGTGCATGATTGACACAGTCCAGTTTTTCAATGCTGTTGGGGTAATCCGGATATGGGTTGGCATCACACACTGCTCTGTAGTCTGAGGAGTCTCCATCGCTCAGCATTTCCATATGCTGGAAGCCAAATTTGGCCACTGAACGGCCCCACAAAATTTTTTGCAGCCTCCGTCTCCATGGCTTTTGATGACAGATCATGGTTCTTACAGCAGTCAGGGGCATGTTGTTCTTCTTTCCAAGCACAGAGTTCTGCAGCAGGGAGATTTTTGGCTTCAGTAAGCTTGCAGGCATGACAATATTTAGACAGCACATGATAGTCCACAACCAAGCCAGTCAGAATATCTACAGACACCTACTCCAAACATTGAAGTGAAGCCTCTCTTCTGCCATGTTCCATTGTAGGAAACACTGATGTTGATGACTGGGTTTTCTCCTCTGTTGACTGTTTCCCTCAGGTCTGCATCAGTGTCGGCCCAAGCCTCATGGATGACGGCAGCACTGCATTCCACAGGTCAGCTCCAGCTTCAATTTCAGCGGCTGAAACACACCGTGACAGAAGCATAAATTCATATTGTCACAGCTGTCCATTTTTCTTTTTTGCTTACCTGAATGTTTATGTGGATAATCAAGCAAGCAACATGTTCATACCAATCTGTGAAGCAGCAAACATACAAAAACTGCTTCCTGTGACGTGACGCTTGACAACACCATCCGATCGGTCCCACTAAAACACTAAACCAAAGAATAGATTTCAAATCTATGCCCACTCTCCCTCCCCCCCCCCCCCCCCCCTCGAACAGTGTGAGTCGCATGGCTTCGACTATCTGCTACAAGAAAAATTTCGTCATAGCAAATGCATGACGCCCTTCGTTCTTATCGGCCTACCCCCCCCCCCCCCCCCCCCCAAACTCTCATGCCCCACGCTGTGCGATACTACGCAGCAACGTCTCACCATCGCCACCCCCCCCTCCCCCCCTCTACCCCCCCGCGACACAAAGGCAGGTTGCTGCTCTCTTCACCGCCACCACACCACCACCCCCCCCCCCCTCCACCTGAGCCGCGTGCAGCCTTAATTGACACAAAGGAAATCACCCTGCGGTGCTCCCCCGTGCTCGCCGACACCTATACGGACACATAAATTATCCCGTGCCGATTAGGTTCAAACAATTCCCGAGGCGATTGGTGACTAGACTAAATCCCTCCCCCTCTCACCCCTGATGGGTGAATGACAGGTTGTGAAAATTTGATTCGGCATGTGAGAGATTCATATACCAGGCACACACAGGCGTCACTTCACTGACCTCTCAGGACTGCCTGTACTCAAGAACGGAGGAAGACAAAGGGACAGAGAAGGCCTAGTACACTCTTGGTAAACTCTTTGATCTCAAGTCATTCACTGTTCATTCCCAGAAAAGTGAGTTGGAACTCTGTTTTACATGTTTGAATCTATGTATTGATTTGATGTATGCTGTGTGTGTGTAACCTTGTAACTTTGTACAAATGCTTAGCAACAGTTATCAAACTGATGAATGATTATTCTGTGTAGTAGTTTGCTTGCCATCATATGGCAAAAGCTCTCTCCCAGTGGTTTTGATTCTTTGTTAACAATCTGACCACTGCTCTTTGTGTTCACCCTGACTTTTGTCAGTATGCAACTCTGTGACTGTCTGTTAAGATAATAATTCAATGAATAATTTTGATCAGGAAAACAGTATGCCTGTGCTAGTAAAAAAACTGCTGCTACTCTGATTTATAAATACTGGTGATTATTGGAATGATTTGTAGTGAATGACTTTAAGTCTACACCACATGTGTACTTGGACTAAGCATAGCCCAAGTCAGTGTGATTTAATTCATATGAAACATGGAAGAGTTGTTTGACTGAAACTGTGTAACATTGTATTACTGTCTCCTACCCTTTTGTAAGCTTAACTTAGCCTTTAAACAAAAGTGGAGATTAATAGTTATAGCAGAAACTCTACCACAGATGATAGAAAACTTTGCTGGCTGAGTCTCACACCTCCTCTGAAAGAAAGAGGAAAAGGGTAAATGTGTGCACTCGACAAGCCAGCCACCAGATTCTCATCTACATATCAAGTTCTCTTTATCGCAGAACTGGGATCCTGGTCACGCTACACATTGCGATTGAACCAGAAGCTGGGACTTCGCCAAAAGCCGGGGGAACGCCAGACACTATGGCATCACTGTAAACCGGGGCAACACCAGATGAGACAACCAATCTACACCAGTGGGGGGCAGTCACCAGCCACAGGAGAGATCAACTATTCTCTCCGAAGCAAAGCTAAGTTTGCTTACCACCTGGACTCAAACTCATCAGACCCTTACCCTCACTTTATGATGAAACAGTGAGAACCTGTCTATAAGTACCAACCTGGTTACAATACTGGGTATTAGCAAGCGGGTGGATGTATAATAACCATATACATTCAGTGTAACTTAGACAGAACCCTGTATGCCAACTTAAGCTTGCTGCACAGAGTGCAAGTGAGTAAAGTAGGAGTGAGGAAGGGCCCCTCATTGTGGTAGTCCAATGAGAACTGAAACGCAGTCTATGGAAGTGACATGCCATTTCTTATCTATGTGTAAGTAATAAAATCTGATGTGTGGAAGTGCACTTAACTTGTGTCAGTTCCCTGTTGTTCAATCGAATGTTGATGTTTGAACTTCTCTCTTCAATTCTGTATCTCGGAGCTATAAGTACTTTTAATTAAGAGTACAGGCCTGAGGAAAATTATCTCAGAGCCATTCTTCCGTATTTTATCAATACCGGAACAAATAAAAATTTCTTTGATGACAAGTACCGGAAAGTTGCTCCTTTCCACCACTAGTTAGAGAGGGGGTGTTTGGTGAAAAGTTAAGATAATTCTCATCGAGAAATTATTCCAAGTCCTTCCCCTAGAGGACCCACCTACCACTCATATCCATCTTGTCACACTTCCCATGCCTTTGTTTTAGTCAAATTCTGCAAGAGGCATGACATAAAGCATATATGTCTATTTCCTGTTCACAAATCAATGTTTACAACAAACTATGAAAATGTTACTTCCACTGTACAAGAAAAACACTAAAACAATGACAATGCTCACCCCAACACACATGTACGCACTCTTACACACACACACACACGCATGCGTGTGTGCATGCACACACACACACACACACACACACACACACACATGCATGTGCCCTATCCCTTTCTCATATGTATGCCTCACACACACACTGACTGACAACCATTTACTGTCAGATTAACATAGTGTTGTACTGACAACACACACACACACACACACACACACACACACACACACACACACACTCATACACAATTGACAAAAGAATATTAGATGTATGGGGGAATTGGACAAAGGTGTGGGGGGGGAGGAATGAGGACTGGTAAATCTTGAGTAGTAGTAGTAGTAAAAATCAGTATACCTGTTACTTTTCTGTCGTGTCTCTGGAAAGTCTTCAAGTGCATCCCTGGAATACCCATGACAGTGCTGAAATTTCTGCTGAACAGCATGACTTGCACCAACTTCGTGAGAGAACATAGTCATTATTCTGTTGACTTCAAAAGGGGCTATTTTGCTGTCACTGAAGTCGATTCGCGGCGAAGAATATCCCACCTTCCTATACTCGCCACAGCCGTCACATACGAGAGCGAGCTTGGAAGCAAAACCAGCATTTTCGCCTTCACACACACTCACCGACAGTCCTGTCTCTTGGCACTCAGGGCAGGCAAGATCGCTTAGTAACCGCGTCAGTTCAAACGTGTGCAATAAAATCCATTTTTTTTTCCTGTCCTTCATTACCACTGTCCACTAGCTTTCCATTTTCTGCACTCATAGCTCAATCTTCCATCGTGAAGCACTCGTTTTGTCTTTTAGATCGGCAGGTTTTCGTTCTGCCTCTCTCTTAGCTTTCTTGGCGGCTGCAGCTGCCTTTGCCTGAAGTCTTCGCTTCATTCCCTTAGGTCGTGGCATCTTGTTGTCTTTAATGCACTTTTTCAGAGATCGTATGGATGTCTAACTGAATCTTGATCAACTTTTTTCCACCCACGTTTGAATGTGTCGTCAACTTACACACGCTCAAGAAACCATAATTGTTTACAAACTGCAATGCATCCCGGGATTGCCGAAGGCTCAGCGAGCTGCCGAAGTCGGCCGAGGTTGAGAAATGCTGTACTCTGATTGGTTGGTGCTCGTGTCACTGACTGTAAACGTGAATGAAATAGTATGCGTGGCCTTATATGGAAATTTCCGACTGCTAGCGTCGGGTTAGAAAAGCCCGCGCCAACGATTATAGTCTGTTCCAACAACTGGTAGCACTTCGGGAAGCGAAAGTAGGTGTTGCTAGGTTGTAAAAATAATTAAATTTGGCAATTTAAAATAAAATCTGTCAACACTATGCTTGGGTAGTACTTTTGTAACAACTTTTTTGACACTTTTGATCGTTTTTTATACATGATTTGAGCTTTGGAATGGATAAATGAAAGGTTTAGGTAGCAAAATATGCCAAAAAACCCAAAATCGTAAAATTCATGATTTTAGTCAAATAATGGCTGCCGTGTCTGGCCTTAATGCATGCGTTTCTGAGAGTGTTGCTCAAATTTCCTGACCAACACTGCAGGTGCTTGTATCTCTCGGACCTGGTTGACGCCGGGATATATTATGAAAGTAAGCGCAGAGTACAGCCCTGTCATGTAGTCTCAGACCGAAATGGAAATCCGTAGCATCATCTTAATCATCCTCATTCTCATCGATCGGCATTAAAAAAAAAAAAAAAAAAAAAAGTCTGAAATTCTGTGGGGCTTCATGCCCTGCTCTCATGGTGACCTCATTTCGATGTCCTCTCCACGTCTGTGGCCTTGGTTTGGGTCCGTCGGGGTCATCGGTATCAGCGGGTCCATGGGGGCTGTCGTTGGACGGACGTGGTGGCGCCGTCCGGAGGGAGAGCTCACTCGCGCTGGCTCCGCGACTAAGCAATTATTGTCGTCAGTAGGGGGCTTAGTAGGTGGTGTCCTGCGTATGTTAGATCAGAACAGGGCGCCACTGAACACCACCGAAGTGACTCGTCAGCAGTGCAGTGTCTCCTCCGGTGGGTTGCCTCTTGACGACTTGACACTGACTGCTCCCTGTGGATTGCCGGTGCCGGGGTTGCGGCGGGGCCGACCGGGCTGTGGCTGTGGACTGGGTGTCGGAATGCGGCGGCGTGGGTGCACTACCTCTGAGGTGGCGCAAGAGGTTGGGACAGAAACAAACAAAACAAAAAAACAAAACAAAACAAAAAAACAGTACAGACATTAACACGCGCGCAACACTCCCCTTATGAAGCCAAAGTAAAAACAGTACAGACATCAACACGCGCAATACTCCCCTTGTGAAGCCAAAGTAAAACCAGTACAGACATTAACACGCGCAATACTTCCCTTGTGAAGCCAAAGTAAAACCAGTACAGACAACACGCGCAATACTCCCCTGATGAAGCCAAAGTAAAAACAGTACAGACATCAACACGCGCAATAATCCCTTTATGAGCCAAAGTAAAACCAGTACAGACATTAACACGCGCAATACTCCCCTTATGAAGCCAAAGTAAAAACAGTACAGACATCAACACGCGCAATACTCCCTTGTGAAGCCAAAGTGGTGATCACCACCACCTCCTCAGTTTTCTTTCACTTTCCTTCATCTTTCCCTCCCAGCCCCCCCCCCCCCTCCCCCTTTTTTCTCTACCCTATCCTCACCCCCCCCCCCCCCCCCCCCCCCCCCCTCCACCGCCCATTTCGCTGTTCGTTCGTGCATTCTAGTACCCTGAATATGACATTTGAAACAGCAGAATTCAAGTTCAGATGTACTGAACAAAGCTATACTGAAAAACCTTTTTTGACACGTCAGTTCCTCTTTTCACAAGTAAAAGGGAAGCTAGTGAAACTGAATTAGCAGTTCCTTCTCCTACCCCCGCCCCCCTTCTCCTCCTGCCCTTCCCTCCCCTTCCCCTTTCCCCATCTAGATTAATTCTTAAAATTGGTCCGCTTCATCCTGCCAACGCCCTCCCCCCTCCCCCTCTCTCCAGTCCTGAAGGTGGTGCAGAGACTCTGTGTCTGTTAACTAAAACTGGACAGAGGAGGAGGGGGAGGGGAAGATCAGGGTTCAAAGGGAAGGGAAAGTCCGGTGGGAGGGGAGTGACAGTTACAGGCCATTTGGAGAGCGAGAGAGAGAGAGAGAGAGAGAGAGAGAGAGAGAGAGAGAGAGAGAGAGAGAGAGAGGGGGGGGGGAGACACTTTAGAGGAGGAGAGACACTTTAGAGAGAGAGAGAGAGAGAGAGAGAGAGTTCGGAAGAATTTATTCATAATAGGCCATGGAACATAATGAAGGGGGGGTGTGTGAACATCATATAATTGCTTGTAATTAAAAAAAAAAAAAAAAGAGTAAAACGCGTGAAATGAAATGTTTCAACAAGTGCCATTTCCATAGGCAGAAAGAAAACAAAGGCAAATGAGGATATATCTCTATGAAGTTGGTAGTTCTCTGAACTTTGATGCTTTATGCAGGTACAGAGAGCAATTTCTTACATCGTGAAACCTGTGTTTCCGAACAATGTTTGGTCAACATACTATTGTTTGTAACATTAGTAAACTCAGCTTAAATGACGAGGGTTGTGGACGATATTTAGGTTTTATAACACATTCTCCAACACGTCTTAGTGCTGGACATCACAGAGCAAAACATACTACTGTCTGGTCAACATACTACTGTCTGGTCAACATCCTACTGTCTGGTCAACATACTATTGTTTGTCCAACATACGATTGTCTGGTCAACATACCATTGTTTGGTCAATATACTATTGTCTGGTCAACATACTATTGTTTGTCCAACATACTACTGTCTGGTCAACATACTACTGTCTGGTCAACATACTACTGTCTAGTCAACATACTACTATCTGGTCAACATACTACTATCTGGTCAACATACTATTGTTTGGCCAACATATTACTGTCCGGTCAACATATTATTATTTGGCCAACATACTGTATTCTGTTCAACATACTACTATCGGGTCAACATACTATTGTCTGGTCAACGTACTATTGTCTGGTCAATATACTATTATTTGGTTAACATACTGTAGTCTGTTCAGCATACTACTACCTGGTCAACATATATACACACACACACACAAACACATGCATACGTACATACATACACATACACACACATGCATACACACATACATATATACATACATGCATACAGACAGACAGACAGACAGACAGTCAATGTGTGTGTGTGTGTGTGTGTGTGTGTGTGTGTGTGTGTGTGTGTGTGTGTGTGTGTGTGTGTGTGGTCACATCTTCTATGCCATTCAGTGGCACTGACCCGAGCCATTCCTTCCACAGAATTTCAGACTTCTTATGCTGATTGATGAGGATGAGGATGCTTCAGATAATGCTAGCATTTCCGTACTACTCTGAGACTGCATGACAGGCGCTGTGCTCTACTCTTACTTCCGAAATGTATCCAGGCATCGATCGACAGTCACGAGAGACACACAGCACCTGCAGTGTTGGTCAGAAATTTGAGCAACACTCCCAGAGACGCTTCCATCAAGCAGATGAAACTACTCTGTGGTCTTCGTATTCCTCTTCGCGCGCTGCTAAACTTAGCACACACGCACGCACGCACGCATTCACGCAGGCACGCAGGCACACACACACACACACACACACACACACACACACACACACACACACACACACACACACACACACGCACACACGGAGCAGGTGAGCTACGCTTTAAGAATAATCAGAGATTCAATGTTTTCAGTCAGACGCCCGCCCACTCATCAGCTTCCTGAGTTTCCTCAGTTTCAAGGCGGACACTGAAACAAATCTAAAAACCAATGTATTGTTATTTCGTCGGAGAACAGGGACAAACCAATTACAAGACAAACACGACACATTTGGACCTCCCTCAGGCAAGACAAACACGACACAGTTGGACCTCCCTCAGGCAAAACAAACACGACACATTGGACCTCCCTCAGGCAAGACAAACACGACACATTTGGATCTCCCTCAGGCAAGACAAACACGACACATTTGGACCTCCCTCAGGCAAGACAAACAACATTCAGGACGATGAACACAAAGAACGAGCTGTCACCTATCTTCTGAACGAGCAGTCACCTATCTTCTGAACGAGCAGTCACCTATCTTCTGAACGAGCTGTCACCTGTCTTCTGAACGAGCTGTCACCTATCTTCTGAACGAGCTGTCACCTATCTTCTGAACGAGCTGTCACCTATCTTCTGAACGAGCTGCCACCTATCTTCTGAAACTGAGTGCAAAATGGACGTTGAAGATCAGATAGGACGAAACGCGTCGAGTAATTTGTTTGTTTTGTCCGGCAGAATAATATAATAATAAATAATAATAAGAAGAAGAAGAAGAAGAAGAAGAAGAAGAAGAAGAAGAAGAAGGATGATGATGATGATACTACTACTACTAATGATATTAATTATAATAACAATGAAATGATAACGATGATAATGATATCATAATGATAATAATGATGATAATAACAGTAATGATAATATAAAGGTACTAATAATGATAGTAACAATAATAATAATAATGATGATAACAACAACAACAACAACAACAATCATCATCATCATCATCATCATCATCATCATCATCATCATCATCATAATGATGATGATGATAATAATAATAATAATAATAATAATAATAATAATAATAATAATAATAATAAACTGGAGTTGCCTCAGTCGATATTCACGTGGCGGGAGCCATGCTGACTGGGTGATACAATACAGCTTACACGCTCCTTTCCCTTGCTAGTCGTTCCTCACAGCACATGAGCTAACAGGTATGACGTATGTCGGCTCGGCGAAGCCTGGTGTGACATGGTCTCTCTCTCTCTCTCTCTCTCTCTCTCTCTCTCTCTCTCTCTCTCTCTCTCTCTCTCTCTCTCTCTCTCTCATATGTTACAAAACACGAGGAAAAGACAATAGTTTGTTATCTGTTCTTTGTAATGTGTCCGTCCAAACCTCTTCTTTATCACTGATACGACCATCCCTTATTCGCCTGTTCCCAATACGCCTATTCCCCCAAAGCCTATCACCAATAGGCCTATTCCAATACATCTATTCCTGATAGGCCTATTCCCAATACATCTATTCCCAAATACGCCTTTCCCAATATATGTCTTTTCCCAATACGCCTACTACCAATACGCCTATTACCAATACGCCAATTCCCAATACGCCAATTCCCCAATACGCCAATTTCCCAATACGCCTTTCCCAATACGCCTTTCCCAATACGACTTTTTCCCAAAATGCCTATATACTATACACCTATTCCCAGTGCGTCAATTCCCAATGCGCCTTTCCCGATACGCCTTTCCCCAATACGCCTTTCCCAATACGCCTATTACCAATACGCCTATATCCACTACGCCAATTCCCAATACACCTATTTCCCTGTTCTTAAAGACCCAATTTTGTGATTCTTGGTCCCAGGTAGCCTGTCTAGTCAGTGAGCCATCTGATACCGTCATGGAGATGTTGGAACCCAGTCATGCAGATGTGGGAACCCAGTCATGGAGATGTGGGAACAATGTCATGGAGATGTCGGAACCCAGTCATGGAGATGTGGGAACCCAGTCATGGAGATGTGGGAACAAGGTCATGGAGATGTGGGAACCCAGTTATGAAGATGTGGAAACCCAGTTATGGAGATGTGGGAACACGGTTATGGAGATGTGGGATCCCAGTTATGGAGATGTGGGAACCCAGTTATGGAGATGCGGGAATAAAGTCATGGAGATGAGGGAACCCAGTTATGGAGATGTGGAAACCCAGTCATGGAGATGTGGGAACCCAGTTATGGAGATGTGGGAACCCAGTTATGGAGATGTGGGAATAAGGTCATGGAGATGAGGGAACCAGGTTATGGAGATGTGGAAACCCAGGCATGGAGATGAGGGAACCCAGTTATGGGGGATGTGGGAACACGGTCATGGAGATGTGGGATCCCAGTCATGGAGATGTGGGAACACTGTCATAGAGATGTGGGAACGCAGTCATACAGGCAGATGGAGAGGCAGACCACAGAGCACATTTACAGGCCAATTAAAAGAAGACAGTGACCTACCCAGACAACTCCCACCCTCAGCCATAGAGAGCAGAGATGGTCGGAGAACTAGAGGACAGTGACCTACCCAGACAACTCCCACCCTCAGCCATAGAGAGCAGAGATGGTCGGAGAACTAGAGGACAGTGACATACCCAGAGAACTCCCACCCTCAGCCATAGAGAGCAGAGATGGTCGGAGAACTAGAGGACAGTGACATACCCAGAGAACTCCCACCCACAACCATGGGGAGCAGAGATGGTCGGAGAACACTAGAGGGGGACAGTGACATACCCAAAGAACTCCCACCCACAACCATGGGGAGCAGAGATGGTCGGAGAAAGAAGGTGATGGATGTCCGACTGAAGTCGCCAGACTGACTGACTGACTGACTGTCTGACTGACATGCTAACGGACTGACTTGCCAACTGACTGACTGACTCTCTTTCTTGCTGACTGACAGATTGACTGACGGTCTTGCTGACAGTCTGACTGACATGCTGATGGACTTGCTGACTGATTTGCTGACTGACTGGCTGGCTGACTGAGTGACTTGATCACTGACTTGCTGACTGGTTGGCTGACTTACTGACTGACTGACGTGCTGACTGACTAAACAGACTGAGTTGCTGACTAACTTACTGACTAGCTGACGGACTGACTGACTGGTTGACTGACTGACTGACTGACTGGTTGACTGACTGGCTGACAAACTTGTTGACTGACTTGCTGGCAGACTTGCTGACTTACTTGCTGAGTGACTGACTTACTTGCTGTCTGACTGACTTATTTGCTGATGACTGACTTACATGCTGACTGACTGACTTACTTGCTGTCTGACTGACTTACTAGCTGACTGATTAACTGACTTGCTGTCTGACTGATTGACTGACTTGCTGTCTGACTGACTGACTGACTTGCTGACTGACTTGCTGTCTGACTGACTTACATG
>JADBJO010011797.1:30000-35000 GCA_016801955.1 Conus betulinus
TGTCACACACACCCCCACCCCACCCTATTTGCTATGTTACATGGACTGTTTACTGACAATGAATAATCTCTCTCTCTCTCTCTCTCTCTCTCTCTCTCTCTCTCTCTCTCTCTCTCTCTCTCTCTCTCTCTCTCTCTCTCTCAGATTTAGTTATTGCACGAGCAAGTGTACTAAGTGAACAAACAAGCAGTGGGGGGAATTAATTTGAACGCCTAGAATTCTTCCGTCATGAAAACACTTACTTGGCAAAAGTTTATAGAAGGTGTGAGAGGTGTTGGGACAAAATGCAAGAAACATTGATTGATTGTGATGAAATTATCCAGTTCAGCCGAAGCTATTTGCTGCTGTGAACCAATATTGTATACATTGACTCCAAGGCTAGTACGGAATGCTTCAAACTATTATTTTAATGGATGTAAAGAAGTAAAGTTGTCCCTTAAGACGTTGATGTGCGTATTACATTTTGAGATTGCCGGTTCTGTTTTGGCATCTGAATTTCTTCTTTTGTTTCTTTTTTTTTTTTTTCCCCTTTCTTTTTTTCTGTCCCAATCTTTGTGCCAGAGCAATCCACGGGGAGCAGTCAATGTCAGGTCGTCATGAGGCAACCCACCACAGGAGACACTGCACTGTTGCACTGCTACATAGTCACCTCGGTGGTGGTCAGTGGTGCCTGTTCAGAGCCAATATACATAGGACACACCTCCTCTTGACGACTACTGACGATTGTTGTTGTCGTTCCCTGGCTAAAAGACTCCAGGGATCATGCAAACAGCTGAGGCATTTGAACACTATGGTACAAATGCATCAGCTGGGAATGATGAAAAACATTACGTGTGTGACCGTTTTTGATTACCCCGCCACATGGGCAGCCACACTCCGACTTTGGGGGATTTTGAAGACTGACAATGTTATGCTAGGAGCTTGTCACGAATAAAGACAATCCCCGCATAACTATGCAGAGCATAACAACATTGTGATGTGGCCCTTGGGTTCTAGCCTATGTCAACTGGCCTGACATAGCCTTAAGCCAAGGCGGGACTACTGACGATTATAATTGCTTAGTCGCGGAGCCGGTGTGAGTGAGCTTTCCTCCGGAGGGCGACACTACGTCTGCCCAACGACAGTCCCCGCGAATTGGTCAACACCAGTGACCCCGACAGAATCCAACACCAATGACCCCGACTGAATCCAATACCAGTGACCCCGACAGAATCCAGCAAGTACGTAGACGTGGGCAGGCAATGGAAACTGAGGTCACCACGAGAGCAGGGAATGAAGGGCCACTGAATTTGAGACACCGGGGGGGGGGGGGGGGGGGGGGGGGGGTACAAGAGGGCAGGGATTGGTGTGGGTGGGGTGGGAAAGGGGTGGAGGAGGTGAAGAATGGGAGAGTAGGAGGACGGATAAGAAGCACAACACCAGTAAATGATAACGATACACCGGCGCGCGCGCGCACGCACACACACACACAGAGGAAGAGGAGGAGGGAGGGGGCAGGTGAAATGCACAAACAAAACACGATAACAAACAGCAACATGCAGGCTACCACCTCTAGGCATGTTTGGACTGAAAGCCCCAGTGACGTCATCTCCCCTGACCGCCAGGAGCAGGGCAGTGAAGATATGGCGGACGAAGGAATCGCCAATGAAGTAGAGGGTGGCGCCTTTTAACAGATGACATATTTCCTCCACGGACATTTCCGTCATCTGGCACCCTGCCTTCGTTGGCCGCCATCTTGCGTATTCTGCATGGAGAGGGTTGCGCATGTCGTAACACTCTGGGCATGCGCACTGGTCTGTAGGACGACTGACACAGCGGTTGTGGTAACAGCAAGGGTTATCTCCCTCGGCATCGCATAGGGCTCGAAACCTGAAAACATTGAGGTATTGACAGTCATAGCATTGGGCCCGAAACCTGAGGACATTGAGGTATTGACAGTCATAGCATTGGGCCCGAAACCTGAAAACATTGAGGTATTGACAGTCATAGCATTGGGCCGAAACCTGAGGACATTGAGGTATTGACAGTCATAGCATTGGGCTCGAAACCTGAAAACATTGAGGTATTGACAGTCATAGCAGTGGGCCCGAAACCTGAAAACATTGAGGTATTGACAGTCATAGCAGTGGGCCCGAAACCTGAGGACATTGAGGTATTGACAGTCATAGCAGTGGACCCGAAACCTGAAAACATTGAGGTATTGACAGTCATAGCAGTGGGCCCGAAACCTGAGGACATTGAGGTATTGACAGTTATGGCATAGGGTTCGAAAACTGAAAACATCGAGGTATTGATAGTCATGGCATAGGACTCGAAACCTGAGGACATTGAGGTATTGACAGCCATGGCATAGGACTCGAAACCTGAGGACATTGAGATAGAATATTGACAGTCATTGCATAGGACTCGAAACATGAGGACATCGAGGTGGAGTATTGACAGTCATGGCATAGGGCTCGAATCTTGAGGACATTGAAGTGGAGCGTTGACAGTCCATTGCCCCAAGATGACGTGTTCAGTGAGTGAAGGAAGTAATCGGCATGGCAGTCCACAGCATGCAGGGCGGTCCACAGCATGCAGGGCAGTCCACAGCATGCAGGGCGGTCCACAGCATGCAGGGCAGTCCACAGCATGCAGGGCAGGACTGACTACAGCAGGGCAGTCCACAGCATGCAGGGCTGTCCACAGCATGCAGGGCAGGACTGACTACAGCAGGGCAGTCCACAGCATGCAGGGCAGTCCACAGCATGCAGGACAGTCCACAGCATGCAGGGCAGTCCACAGCATGCAGGGATGGACTGACTACAGCAGGGCAGTCCACAGCATGCAGGACAGTCCACAGCATGCAGGGCGGTCCACAGCATGCAGGGCAGTCCACAGCATGCAGGGCAGGACTGACTACAGCAGGGCAGTCCACAGCATGCAGGGCATGACTGACTACAGCAGGGCAGTCCACAGCATGCAGGGCAGTCCACAGCATGCAGGGCAGACCACAGCATGCAGGGCAGGACTGACTACAGCAGGGCAGTCCACAGCATGCAGGGCAGGACTGACTACAGCAGGGCAGTCCACAGCATGCAGGGCAGTCCACAGCATGCAGGGCAGGACTGACTACAGCAGGGCAGTCCACAGCATGCAGGGCAGGACTGACTACAGCAGGGCAGTCCACAGCATGCAGGGCAGACCACAGCATGCAGGGCAGGACTGACTACAGCAGGGCAGTCCACAGCATGCAGGACAGTCCACAGCATGCAGGGCAGGACTGACTACAGCAGGGCAGTCCACAGCATGCAGGGCAGTCCACAGCATGCAGGGCAGGACTGACTACAGCAGGGCAGTCCACCACAGCATGCAGGGCAGGACTGACTACAGCAGGGCAGTCCACAGCATGCATGCAGGGCAGACCACAGCATGCAGGGCAGGACTGACTACAGCAGGGCAGTCCACAGCATGCAGGGCAGGACTGACTACAGCAGGGCAGTCCACAGCATGCAGGGCAGGACTGACTACAGCAGGGCAGTCCACAGCATGCAGGGCAGTCCACAGCATGCAGGGCAGTCTACAGCATGCATTGCAGGACTGACTACGGCAGGGCAGTCCACAGCATGCCTGTTGGACATGACTGAGCATACGGCACTGTGGAAACACCTGACACCGCTAGAACCCTTCACAGCACCCCCCCCCCCTCCTCTTCCTCACCCTTCCCCACCCCACCCACCCTCCCTCGTCTCCACTCCCCTCCTCCCACCCACGCACGCACGCCTGCTTGTGTGTGTGTGTGTGTGTGTGTGTGTGTGTGTGTGTGTGTGTGTGTGTGTGTGTGTGTGTGAGAGAGAGAGAGAGAGAGAGAGAGAGAGAGAGAGAGAGAGAGAGAGAGAGAGAGAGTGTGTGTGTGTGTGTGTGTGTGCGCGCGCGGGCGCAAGTGTATGCAGAAATACATGTGCATGTGTGTGCGTGATTTGTGGGCTTGTGTGAGAATGCTCCTGCACGCACGTATCCGCACATTGTGTAGATTTATGTGTGCCTTTGTATGTGGGCGTATTCGCATGTGCGTATGTGCATGTGAGTGAGCGTTCGTGTGTGTGTGCGTGTATGTGCACGCATGTGTATGTGTGTGCGCGTCAGAGCGAGCGATCATAGAAATATAACATGCAGAATGTTTTATATCTGGCCTACATTTTTCTTTCAGTATTCTCGACAGCTGTTTAAAACTTCGTAAAGTTTTAGTTCGTGTTAAAAAGTGAACAAATACGTATTCATCTTTCCAATATGTTTTTCGATATGAACACGATTTTCTGTCATCTTTGAAAGACGGGTTGTTTAGATATAAGTTTCTCTTTGGCCTTTGAAAACGTAGTCTTTAGTGAACCTTATCGTCAAATCGGAAATGTTATCTTTATCCGTAGTGGCATTTTCATCGACGCCAGAGCTCAGAGGGTCCGTTCACCAATGCCAGACCCTTAGCAGGTCCGTTCACCAACGCCAGACCCTTAGCAGGTCCGTTCACCAACGCCAGACCCTTAGCAGGTCCGTTCACCAACGCCAGACCCTAAGCAGGTCCGTTCACCAACGCCAGACCCTAAACAGGTCTGTTCACCAACGTCAGACCTCAGCAGGTCTGTTCACCAACGCCAGACCTCAGCAGGTCTGTTCACCAACGCCAGACCTCAGCAGGTCCGTTCACCAACGTCCAGACCTCAGCAGGTCCGTCAGACCTCACCAACGCCAGACCTCAGCAGGTCCGTTCACCAACGCCAGACCTCAGCAGGTCCGTCCAGCACTGGGTTGCTGAGTTCTTGTAAGCTTCTTCAGGGACTCAAAGGCTGCCCTGCAGTTGTCCTTTGCCTTCCCTGTTTCCATGACATCCTATCAGAGAACAACGCTGTCATTGTCCCTGTTTCCATGTCATCCTAACAGAGAACAATGCTGTCATTGTCCCTGTTTCCATGTCATCCTAACAGAGAACAATGCTGTCATTGTCCCTGTTTCCATGTCATCCT
>JADBJO010011797.1:40000-62256 GCA_016801955.1 Conus betulinus
GTAGGCCTGTGTTGTGGCCTGTGTTGTGAAATCTAGAGTAGTGAGGTAGGGCCTGTGTTGTGGTCTGTGTTGTAAAATCTAGAGCAGTGAGGTAGGCCTGTGTTGTAAAATCTAGAGCAGTGAGGTAGGACCGTGTTGTGAAATCTAGAGTAGTGAGGTAGGCCTGTGTTGTGGCCTGTGTTGTGAAATCTAGAGTAGTGAGGTAGGCCTGTGTTGTGAAATCTAGAGTAGTGAGGTAGGCCTGTGTTGAAATCTAGAGCAGTGAGGTAGGCCCGTGTTGTGAAATCTAGAGTAGTGAGGTAGGCCTGTGTTGTGGCCTGTGTTGTGAAATCTAGAGCAGTGAGGTAGGCCTGTGTTGTAAAATCTAGAGCAGTGAGGTAGGACCGTGTTGTGAAATCTAGAGTAGTGAGGTAGGCCTGTGTTGTGGCCTGTGTTGTGAAATCTAGAGCAGTGAGGTAGGCCTGTGTTGTAAAATCTAGAGCAGTGAGGTAGGCCTGTGTTGTGGCCTGTGTTGTGAAATCTAGAGCAGTGAGGTAGGCCTGTGTTGTGGCCTGTGTTGTAAAATCTAGAGCAGTGAGGTAGGCCTGTGTTGTGGCCTGTGTTGTGAAATCTAGAGCAGTGAGGTAGGCCTGTGTTGTGGCCTGTGTTGTAAAATCTAGAGCAGTGAGGTAGGCCTGTGTTGTGGCCTGTGTTGTAAAATCTAGAGTAGTGAGGTAGGCCTGTGTTGTGGCCTGTGTTGTAAAAATCTAGAGCAGTGAGGTAGGCCTGTGTTGTAAAATCTAGAGTAGTGAGGCAGGCCGGTGTTGTGAAATCTAGAGTAGTGAGGTAGGCCTGTGTTGTGAAATCTAGAGCAGTGAGGTAGGCCCGTGTTGTGAAATCTACAGTAGTGAGGTAGGCCTGTGTTGTGAAATCTAGAGTAGTGAGGTAGGCCTGTGTTGTGAAATCTAGAGCAGTGAGGTAGGCCTGTGTTGTGAAATCTAGGGCAGTGAGGTAGGCCTGTGTTGTGAAATCTAGAGCAGTGAGGTAGGCCCGTGTTGTGAAATCTACAGTAGTGAGGTAGGCCTGTGTTGTGAAATCTAGGGCAGTGAGGTAGGCCTGTTGTTGTGAAATCTACAGTAGTGAGGTAGGCCTGTGTTGTGAAATCTAAAGTAGTGAGGTAGGCCTGTGTTGTGAAATCTAGGGCAGTGAGGTAGGCCTGTGTTGTGAAATCTAGGGCAGTGAGGTAGGCCTGTGTTGTGAAATCTAAAGTAGTGAGGTAGGCCTGTGTTGTGAAATCTAGGGCAGTGAGGTAGGCCTGTGTTGTGAAATCTAGGGCAGTGAGGTAGGCCTGTGTTGTGAAATCTAGGGCAGTGAGGTAGGCCTGTGTTTGTGAAATCTAGGGCAGTGAGGTAGGCCTGTGTTGTGAAATCTAAAGTAGTGAGGTAGGCCTGTGTTGTGAAATCTAGGGCAGTGAGGTAGGCCTGTGTTGTGAAATCTAGGGCAGTGAGGTAGGCCTGTGTTGTGAAAATTCTTGAAAGCAGAGAGGCAGTGAGGAATTTGATCGAATCCCAAGAAGACAGACAGGTAGTGAGGAGTTTTATGGAACACATGGATAACAGACAGGTGGGTGAGGTGTTTTATGGAACACATGGATAACAGACAGGTGGTGAGGTGTTTTATGGAACTCACGGTAAACAGACAGGTGGTGAGGTGTTTTATGGAACACCAGGATAACAGACAGGTGGTGAGGTGTTTTATGGAACACCAAGATAACAGACAGGTGGTGAGGTGTTTTATGGAACATCAGGATAACAGACAGGTGGTGAGGTGTTTTCATGGAACACATGGATAACAGACAGGTGGTGAGGTATTTTATGGAACACCGGGATAACAGACAGGTGGTGAGGTGTTTTATGGAACTCAAGGTAAACAGACAGGTGGTGAGGTGTTTTATGGAACACCAGGATAACAGACAGGTGGTGAGGTGTTTTATGGAACATCAGGATAACAGACAGGTGGTGAGGTGTTTTATGGAACTCACGGTAAACAGACAGGTGGTGAGGTGTTTTATGGAACACCAGGATAACAGACAGGTGGTGAGGTGTTTTATGGAACACCAAGATAACAGACAGGTGGTGAGGTGTTTTATGGAACATCAGGGTAACAGACAGGTGGTGAGGTGTTTCATGGAACACATGGATAACAGACAGGTGGTGAGGTATTTTATGGAACACCGGGATAACAGACAGGTGGTGAGGTGTTTTATGGAACTCAAGGTAAACAGACAGGTGGTGAGGTGTTTTATGGAACACCAGGTAACAGACAGGTGGTGAGGTGTTTTATGGAACACCAGGTAACAGACAGGTGGTGAGGTGTTTTATGCCATTCATTTTCTCTTCTATCTTTTTTTATTTGCCTATGTATTTATGTTTTTTTTTTTTTTACTTATTTCTTTCATTTATTTTTTGTATTATCAAATAATTTATTCATTTCTTTTTGTGAGTAGACTGATGTTTCTGCCACGAGTACCTAGACATTCGATAATAACTCAGAAAGCAGACTGAAAATTATACCAGAGGTAGAAAGACCTTTCAATCAAACTCAGGAAAGCTATCAGACGTTTGCTCCAGAAGTACAGAAAACAGAGTTAAACTGCAGGAAAACAGACTGACGTTTCTTCAGTGGCTATAGAAAGTTTGTGTTAAAATCTCTAGAAAAGCATAATGGCGTTTCTTCAAGGCGTTTTGAGGAACTACGTTAAAATCTTGACAAGCGCACTGGCGTTTTTTTTTTTTTATTTTTTATTATTATTTTTTTAAAGCACATTGAGGAACTGCGCTAAAATCTAGAAAAGCATGCTGGTTTTTCTTCAAGGCGTATTGAGGAACTGCGCTAAAATCTAGTAAAACGTACTGGCGTTTCTTCAAGGCGTATTGAGGAACTGCGTTAAAATCTAGTAAAACGTACTGGCGTTTCTTCAAGGCGTATTGAGGAACTGCGTTTAAAATCTAGTAAAACGTACTGGCGTTTCTTCAAGGCGTATTGAGGAACTGCGTTTAAAATCTAGTAAAACGTACTGGCGTTTCTTCAAGGCGTATTGAGGAACTGTGTTAAAATCTAGTAAAAACGTACTGGCGTTTCTTTCAAGGCGTATTGAGGAACTGTGTTAAAATCTAGTAAAACGTACTGGCGTTTCTTCAAGGCGTATTGAGGAACTGTGTTAAAATCTAGAAAAGCGTACTGACATTTCTTCAAGCCATATTGAGGAACTGTGTTAATATATCTAGAAAAGCATACTGGCGTTTTCTTCCAGGCGTTTTGAGGACTGTGTTAAAATCTAGAAAAGCGTACTAGCGTTTCTTCAAGGCATATTGAGGAACTGCGTTAAAATTCAGGAGAGCACACTACACTGGCGTCTCTTCATACATAGGGCAGGGAGCTGTTCCATCAAAAACTATGGACACAGACTGAAGTGTTTGTCAGAGGGTGTTTGTGACAATGATTTTAAAGACACTCAACCAGACTAATACAGACACGTTTTCTAACCATTTTTGGCAGAACGAACTTTAAAAAAAAAAAAAAAAGCAGAACAATTAATGTGAAAACGTTTCAAGCCTAAAATCAAAAGAATACCAAACATCAGCCATCTTTGACCGTCACTTTTCGTGTCATGAGACCACTGGCTAAAACTTGGGAAAGAGTTCATGACAAACGCCTGTCCTCCCTTCTGTGCAAGTTCAGGGCCGAACCCCCTGTCTGATCTGCGGGGAGAAGGGCACGGGGTGGGGGGGGGGGTGGGGTGGGGTGGGGGTGGGGGCCTTCTCTAATGACTTTCTGCTGTCAAGCTCTCCTTAGAGTTTCCTCCTGCTGACATACGCCTGTTCTGTTCATGCACCTCCCTTTCCCCAGTTCACCAGCTCATCATTTCCCATTGCATTTCGTGATGACATAAACGGAGTCGGCCTGCATATCTCGCTGACGGAACATCACTGCTCGTCTATAACCCATGAACTCTGAAGTCCGTAAAGTCGGCCCAGAATTGTACGGAGAAAGAACCGTGGATGCTCTACATCATGTTCATACTATTTTGGCTGTAATATTTTTCACTAAGATAAAGAATCGTTTCAAGACCACACACACACACACACGCACGCACGCACCCGCGAACAAGCGCCCATTCGCGCGCGCGCGCACACACACACACACACACACACACACACACACACACACACATGCACGCGTGCGCGCATACACACACACACACACACACACACACACACACACACACACACACACACTGATTAACTCAAGCCAACGCAGAGAGGGAGAGAGAGAGGGAGGAAGGGAGAGAGAGAGGGAGGAGGGGGGTAGCAACAAACGTGTCAGCAAAGCCTTCAATGGTATTTACTAAGAGCTCGGTTTTGCGGTCCAGTGGCCAGCGGTCAGTCAGCGGTGCACGTGGTGTGGCCAGTATCGGGCACTGTTCATTGGCACGATCACAGCCACACTTGACGGCCAGGGCGTGTTCAGTCAAGCCAGCACACCTTGACGGCCAGGGCGTGTTCAGTCAAGACAGCTTGTACCTACACCTTCCTTTGTCTTAATGTTTGTACCTACTTTTCCCTACATTCTCCTCCCTTTGTCTATGTCTGTACTTTATTCACTTTTTTATACTTTCTATTACATTCTCTTATATTTTCCTGCTTTATATCAAATTTTTGAAAGAATTGTCCACTAAACAACAGGGACAAACAAATTACAAGACAAACTGGAGAGGTCGAAACGCGTCGTTTTTTGTCTTGTAATTTGTTTGTCCCTGTTGTTTGCGGATTCACTGTCTTAAAAAATATGTTTCAATTTCCGCCTGCAGTCCTTTCACTTTGAAACTTGCTTTATCAGTATGTGGCTGTTAGTCAACATTGTGCATGCTTTCTACCATTTCTTTGAGTGTTCTTGTGTTTGTTTGTTGGTTGGTTTGTTTGTTTACCTCTTTTAACTCTTCCCTGCCACTTTTGCTGTTCCCCTCCCTGACCCTCATCCCTCCCTTCATCCAGCAATAACTTAG
This sequence comes from Conus betulinus, assembly GCA_016801955.1. NCBI lineage: Eukaryota > Metazoa > Mollusca > Gastropoda > Neogastropoda > Conidae > Conus > Conus betulinus. Next base: position 45,045 of record JADBJO010011797.1, read on the forward strand.
CAACTACAACAAACCTGTTCGTAAAACCACTCGGTTTGAATATTTTAGTTCAAATGTTTGACAGTGTTAGTTCATGCATAATCCAGATAGGACTACGCTAAATTCTTAGTTGCGCCTAATGCATATTCGCAAAACTTTCTGTGCCCAAAGTTTTCAAAATTCCACTCCAGTCAAACTTATCTTGCCTGGCAAAATGACAGATGGGCAAAATGACAGACAGGCAAAATGACAGACATGACAGACGGGCAAAATGACAGACAGGCAAAATGACAGACAGTGTGACGTGATGCTTGACAAAACCATCTGCTCGGTCCCACTAAAACACCAAACCAAAGAATAGATTTCAAATCTAAGCCCACTCCGCCTCCCCTCTCAACCCCCCCCCCCCCCCCCCCCCCCATTTCAAATCTCCCCACTAAGCCCCTCTCCCCCCCCCCCCCCCCTTTTTTTTTTTTTTTTTTTTTTTTCTCGCTCGCTTAGGACGGTGCGAAAGGCCCGACTGATACGATCTATGACAAAGGAAAACATTACGTCATGGTAAACGCGTGACGCATTTCGTTTCTTACTGGCGGGGCGATACTACGCCGCAGGGATGTGCGGTGTAACAATAGCCCATCTCCACCACCCCCCCCCCCCACCCACCTCTACCCCGTGACACAAAGGCATGTTCCCCCCCTCTCTCTCTCCATCGCCAACCCCCCCCCCCCCCCTCTCCACCCGTGCCACGTGCGGCTGTAATTGACACAAAGGCAATCGTCAAACCCTCGCTTCTCCCCCCCCCCCCCCCCCCCCCCCCCCCCCCACACACACACATTTCATATCTACAGTCCCTGTGCTCGCGGACACCTATACGGACGCATAAAATTAACTTGTGCCGAGTAGGTTCAAACAAATTGCGAGGCGATTGGTGACACGACTAAATCCCTCCCCCTCTCACCCCTGATGGCGAATGACAGGTTGTCAAAATCTGATTCAGCAAGTGAGAATTCATATACCAGACACGCAGAGTCGCAACTTCACTGACCCCTCAGGACTGCCTGAAGTCAAGAGCAGAGGAAGACAAAGAGACGATTAGGCTTAGGGAAGGCCTAGTACTCCTTGACCTCCAGTCTCTTTCACTGTTCATTCCCAGGAAAAGTGAGTTGGAACTCTGTTTTAGATTTTTGAATCTATGTATTGATTTTATGTATGCTGTGTGTGTTTAACATTGTAACTTTGTACAAATGCTTAGCAACATTTTATCAAACTGATGATGAATGATTATTCTGTGTAGTAGTTTGCTTGCCATCATAGGGCAAAAGCTCTCTCCCGTGTGGTTATGATTCTTTGTTACCAATCTGACCACTGTTCTTTGTGTGCACCTTGGCTTTTGCCAGTATGCAGTTCTGTCTGTTAAGATAATTAAATGATTAACTTTAATCAGGAAAGCAGTGTGCCTGTGCTAGGTGAAAACTGCTACTCTGATTTATAAATACTGGTGATTGTTGGAGTGATTTGTAGTGTATGACTTTAAGTCTACACCTTGTGTGTACTTGGACTTAGTATAGCCCAAGCCAGTGTGATTTAATTCATAAGAAACATGGTAGAGTTGTTTGACTGAAACTGTGTAACATTGTATTACTGTCTCTCCTACCATTTTGTAAACTTAACTTAGCCTTTAAACAAAAGTGGAGATTAACAGTTATAGCAAAACTCTACCATAGAGAAAACTTTGCTGGCTTGAGTCTCACACCTCCTCTGAAAGAAAGAGGAAAAGGGTGAATGTGTGCACTCAACAAACCAGCCATCAGATTCTCACCTACAGATCAAGTTCTCTTTATCGCAGAACTGGGATCCTGGTCATGCTACACATTGTGACAGAACCAGAAGCTGGGACTTCACCAAAAGCCGGGGGAACGCCAGACACCATGGCTTCACTGTAAACCGGGGCAACACCACACAAACAATCTACACCAGTTGGGCAGTCACCAGCCACAGGAGAGATCACTATTCTCTTGGGAAGCAAAGCTAAGTTAGCTTACCACCTGGACTCAAACCCATCAGACCCTTGCCCTCACTTTATGATGAAACAGTGAGAACCTGTCTATGAGTACCACTTTGGCTACAGCACTGGGTGCTAACAAGCGAAGTGGATGTATAATAGCCATATACATTCAGTGTAACTTAGACAGAACCCCTGTATGCCAACTTAAGCTTGCTGCACAGAGTGCAAGCAAGTAAAGTAGGGAGTGAGGAAGGGCCCCTCATTGTGGTAGTCCAATGAGAACTAAAACCCAGTCTATGGAAGTGACATGCCATTTGGTATCTATGTGTAAGTAATAAAAGTTGATGTGTGAAAGTGCACTGAACTTGTGTCAGTTTCTCTGTTGTTCAATGAAATGTTGAATGTTTGAACTTCTCTCTTCAATTCTGTCTCTCGGAGCTATAAGTACTTTTAAGAGTACAGGCCTAAGGAAAATTATCTCAGAGCCATTCTTCAGTATTTTATCAATACCTGGAACAAATAAAAAATTTCTTTGATGACTAGTACCGGAAAGTTGCTCCTTCCACCACTAGTAAGAGAGAGGGTGTAGGTGAAATGATAAGATAATTCTCATTGAGAAAATTATTCCAAGTCCTTCCCCTAGAAGACCCACCTACCCCTCATATTATCTCGTCACAGACAGGCAAAATGATAGAGGCAAAATGACAGACAGGACAGACAGGCAAAATGACAGAGGCAAAATGACAGACGGGCAAAAGACGAGAAAAATGATAGACGGGCAAAATGACAGATGGGGACCACGCAGTCCATGTGCCATGGGATCAAATGGAAGACTGGGACCACACAGTCCATATGCCATGGGATCAAATGGAAGACTGGGGACCACACAGTCCATGTGCCAGGGGATCAAATGGAAGACTGGACCACACAGTCCAGCTGTGTGGAACATGCCATGGGATCAAATGGAAGACTGGAACCACTCAGTCCATGTGTGCCATAGGATCAAATGGAAGACTGGGACCACACAGTCCATGTGCCATGGGATCATATGGAAGACTGGGACCACACAGTCCAACTGTGGAGCATGCCATGGGATCAAATGGAAGACTGGGACCACACAGTCCAACTGTGGAGCATGCCATGGGATCAAATGGAAGACTGGGACTACACAGTCCATGTTGCACAGGATCAAATGGAAGACTGGGACCACACAGTCCATGTTCCCACAGGATCAAATGGAAGACTGCGACTACACAGTCCATGTTCCACAGGATCAAATGGAAGCCTGGGACCACACAGTCCATGTGCCATAGGATCAAATGGAAGACTGGGACACCACACAGTCCATGTGCCACAGGATCAAATGGAAGAACTGCGACTACACAGTCCATGATACACAGGATCAAATGGAAGCCTGGGACCACACAGTCCATGTTCCACAGGATCAAATGGAAGACTGGGACTACACAGTCCATGTTCCACAGGATCAAATGGAAGCCTGGAACCACACAGTCCATGTTTCACAGGATCAAATGGAAGCCTGGGACCACACAGTGCCCAACTGTGCAGTATGCCATAGGATCAAATGGAAGCCTGGGACCACACAGTCCATGTGCCACAGGATCAAATGGAAGACTGGGACCACACAGTCCAACTGTGGAGTGTGCCATGGGATCAAATGGAAGACTGGGGCCACACAGTCCCACTGTTAACACTGCAGGTGTCTGTAACTCTCTGACCTGGTTGATTCCGGAATATATTTTGAAAAAAAAAAAACACACAAAAAAAAACGGACAGTACAGCCCCGCGAGGCAGTCCCTGATTAGAATGACACATCTTAGGACCATCGTCATCACCCGCATTCTGATTAGAATGGTACATCTTAGGACCATCGTCATCACCTGTATTCTGATTAGAATGGCACATTCTAGGACCATCGTCATCACCACCCGTATTTCATCTCATCAATCACTCGAAGAAAGAAAGCATACAGTTACAAAATAGTAAACAGTGATGGAATTAAATAAAAGGTTGTAAAAAAAAAAAAAAAAGAAAAAAAAAAGAAACACACACACACACACACACACACACACACACACAAAACAGAGTGCGATAAATTATAAAGTAGAAAAAAAGGTTAAGGACAATCGGAACAAATGTAGCAGAAAGTATAAGAACGACACACAAAAAATTCATACAATTATACGAGGAGTGGTTAAGTTCTCAGTCTGCCCTTGAAGAAATTACGAATGATGGGGTTGGTTGGTTAGTTGGTGGATTGGTTGGTTGGTGGATTGGTTGGTTGGTTTGTTGGTTGGTGGATTGGTTGGTTGGAATGTGGACTGGTTAGTTGGTTAGATGGTTTGTTATTAGGTTGGTTGGTTGGTTTGGTTATTGGGTGGTTGGTTGGTTGGGCCAGTTGGTAGGTTAGTTAGTTGGTGAGTTGGTTGGGTTGATTGGTTGGTTTAATGTTCTCATGTTGGTCACCCTCCATCTCCACATGCTAATTCCTGCAAATGCGCAATGATTCGATGTCTCTGAGGAAAAGGGGGAGGTGGTATCTAAAAAAACAAACAAAACCCCTAGAAGCAGTAACAACATCATTGGCCTGTGGGTAATGCCTCCCATCCAGCTACTGTTTAAGGTCTGGGAGAAGATGACAGTCAGTCAGTGCCATGTGTGGGGAGTAAAGGTGGGTATTGGATGACACATCATACAGAGATGACAGTCAGTGCCATGTGTGGGGGGGATAAGTTGGGTACTGGATGACCCATCATACAGAGATGACAGTCAGTGCCATGTGTGGGGAGTAAGGTGGGTATTGCATGACCCATCATACAGAGATGACAGTCAGTGCCATGTGTGGGGGAGTAAGGTGGGTATTGGATGACCCATCATACAGAGATGACAGTCAGTCAGTGTCATGTGTGGGGAGTAAGGTGGGTGGGTATTGGATGACCCATCATCATACAGAGATGACAGTCAGTCAGTGCCCTGTGTGCGGAGTAGGGTGGGGTATTGGATGGCCCATCATACAGAGATGACAGTCAGTGCCATGTGTGGGGAATAAGGTGGGTATTGGATGACCCATCATAGAGATGACAGACAGTGCCGTATGTGGGCAGTAAGGTGGGTATTGGATGACCCATCATACAGAGATGACAGTCAGTGCCATGTGTGGGGGGAGTAAGGTGGGTATTGGATGACCCATCATACAGAGATGACAGTCAGTGCCATGTGTGGGGAGTAAGGTGGGTGGTCGATGACCTGCGTCATGCAGGGATGTTGTGGCGACTGCCGATATGTGAGCTGTTGCGTCGTCTTGTGATAGAACGTCCTTTGGTACTCATTCCACGGCTTCTGACCACAGCGCTGCCCTCTGGTCCTGGAGCACTGCCCTCTGGTCCTGGAGCACTGCCCTCTGGTCCCTGGAGCCACTGCCCTGCACTGCCCTCTGGTCCTGGAGCACTGCCCTCTGGTCCTGGAGCACTGCCCTCTGGTCCTGGAGCACTGCCCTCTGGTCCTGGAGCACTGGTCCTGGAGCACTGCCCTCTGGTCCTGGAGGACTGCCCTCTGGTCCTGGAGCACTGCCCTCTGGTCCTGGCTGTCAAAAGCGCCCCGTTGTCACTGCCTTGTGTCCAGTCTCTGACGTCTCTCGCTGCTTCGGTGCAAGGCGTCTGGCCCCACCTTGTTGTCACCTTCCTCCCTGGCCACAGGGTGTGGCTCAGGATTCCAGGCATTGTGTGGGTGTGCTAGACCAGGGGTCGCTGCCATGGATAGTCGCCTGTCTGCCACAACAGTTCCTTTACCTGACACTATCAGCATGCTCCTCTCTACTGAGGCACAGCTGCCTGGCAGAACAAGGCTCCCCATTCCAGGCTCTGTACTGAGGCACAGGGGCTGGCAGAAACAAGGCTCCACATTCCAGGCTCTGTACTGAGGCACAGGGGCTGGCAGAACAAGGCTCCCCATTCCAGGCTCTGTACTGAGGCACAGGGGCTGGGCAGAACAAGGCTCTCCACATTCCAGGCTCTGTACTGAGGCACAGGGGCTGGCAGAACAAGGCTCCACATTCCAGGCTCTGTACTGAGCCACAGGGGCTGGCAGAACAAGGCTCCACATTCCAGGCTCTGTACTGAGGCACAGGGGCTGGCAGAACAAGGCTCCACATTCCAGGCTCCGTGCTCCTCATCTTCATTCTGCCGCCCCGGTTTCCTCCTTTTTTTTTGCTGCTGACTGAGGTGCGTCCCTCCCCTTCTTTTCTTCTGTCAATACCATCACTTCCTTAGCTGAATTTCCTCCCTTTAGGAAAATGAAGAGTATGTAGTACTGACGTCAATAGTTCTGTGACGACTCGTGCGAATTTTTACACGTCACCGTCCAGAGAGCATGCGCATCATGTGCCAAATGTCGTTGCTGTAGCTCTCACATCCCTCATGGGTATGCCTTGAACTGACCCACTCCTCGTAGTGAAAAAGGAACAAAAGTTGCAACATGAATCTAAGCGTACTCAAAGTGGCTGTATGAAAAAAAAAAAGTAAGATGAAATAAAATGCAGCTTTACGGAGAGATAAAGTCCGATATGTTAAATCCAATCCACCCCCTACCCCCCCGTCCCCCTCCCCCCCCCCACACCCCCCCCCCCCCCCCCCCACACACACACACACACACAACAAACACAAAAAGCAGCAAGTGGAATGTAACGAAACGAAGTGTTAAAATGAAACGCAGTTAAAGTAATAACTGTCGTAAAAAAAAAAAAAAAAAAAAAAAAAAAAAAAAAAGAGAGAGAGAGAGAGAAAAGTAAAATTATGGTAAACGAAAATGGAACAAAATTGTTAAAATACACAAAAAGGAATGAAATGATGTCAAAATAGTAAATTGCAGAGAATTAAAAAAATGAAATAAAATGAAATAAAGAAGTAAAAAGCGGTAATAAAACGAGATAAGCAAAACTCATAAACGTTATGAGTTGGATGGTAATGAAAATGACGAACAAATAATTTAAAGATGTAGCAAAAGGTAACAAAATGCCACACTGGCTCAACACTCACATGTGAGTAAGCCCATGTCGGCTCTACGCAGTTCCTGGTCGGTTGTGCCAACGTAATGCGTACAGAACACGAGCAATGGATAAAGTGCATATATCCTCTGTAAATGAAACACTCTCTTCGCTGGCAATGTCAGCACTCTACACATGCTTGCCGCTTACACACACACACAACACACACACACACACACACATGCTTGCCGCTTACACACCCCACACGCACGCGCGCGCGCGCGCGCGAGGCTGTTCATTTGGTCGAACATGTAGACAGAGAGTATTTTTGTTGTTGTTGCTTTTTTGTTTTTATACATGCGCACTTACTTCAAGCAAGAAACGCCTTCACGCATTACCACACGTACACTATATACAATTTATATATTTTTTTACACAGACACACACGCACGCGTGCACACACACACACACACACACACACACACACACACACACACACACACACACACACACACACGCACTGCATTTAGCGTCACATAATGAAATGATTAAACATTCGTCACGCCTTTGTGAGTCTCTCTCTCTCTCTCTCTCTCTCTCTCTCTCTCTCTCTCTCTCTCTCTCTCTACACACACACACACACACACACACACACACACACACCATCCATCATCATCATCATCATCATCATCGTCATCGTCATTATCATCATCATTCACGCTCGCTCCTACCTGTATGCCGACTTTCAAGTACCAAGGTGACTGCCCACATAGGCTACAAGAAAATGAATGATGTGTAGCTCTGTGTAGCCTACCCACAAATCTTACAGGAGTGTGTGGCTACACTGCTGGTCTTTCCCGCCGTTCGTACCCAGCGATACTTAGTGTACCTCTCCCACCATCCCTCCCTCCCCCCCCTTTTTTTTTTTTTTTCTTTCCTGTCCAACCCAAGGTATTCTGACTGTCTACCCCGAACGGGCGACACAGCAGGTGTCATGTCACCGTTACGGGTAACAGGCCATCGGTGGACAACACAGGGAAGACCTAGTGAGTGGGCACTAGGTTGTTCCAATCAATATCTTCAAAGCAATGTTCTTAGCTCTGCCAAGTTTCGAATCGGTATGCATGTACGTGTACGTGCGCGTTGTGCGAGCGAGCGAGCGAGCGAACGAGAGAGAGAGAGAGAGAGAGAGAGAGAGAGAGAGAGAGAGAGAGAGAGAGAGAGAGAGAGAGAGAGAGAGAAGGACAAGACAAAAGTCTTTATTTACGAGGCAAATAGATAAGCACTGACGTGCTTTTTTTACATCCAGTCCTCGCCCTGAGTAGGGACTACAACATGCAGTGAAATCAATTAATGTAAAAAAAAAAAAAAAACAACAACCAAAAAACAAAGAAGGAAGCAAAGCGGCCATGTAATCAAAAGAACATCAAATAAAATAGAAGAGAAAGAAAACAAAACAGAACAAAACAAAACAACAACAAAAATAATAATAATAATAATTAACAAACAAAAATAGAAATAAAAACGAGAATAACAATAATGAAAAGGATGGAGAGAGTGGGGAGTGAGGTGGGCTGAGAGAGAGAGAGGAGAGAAGGAGAGAGAGAGAGAGGAGAGAGAGAGAGAGAGAGAGAGCAAGGCACAACAGCATGTAATCATGGGGGAACATATGTAAATGTACTACAACTACAAGATTTGCATGTATGAACACCCAGCATACACGCCAACGCAATCGCCCGCACCTCCACACCCAACACCCAGGAGATAGAGAGAGAAGAGGAGAGAGAGCAGAAGACAGATAGAGAGAGGAGATTGTTTCTTTCTATTCTAAACCCAAATACCACCTATCGATCTATCTACTACCCCTATCTCTAACTAAACTATCGACTACGAAAAATACTAATTCATCTATCTACTATCATTCTTTTCTAACTTCTATCTAACAATCTATTGGAATAAGTCTACTTGGATCTGGATCTAAACTAGTCAAAACTATCTATCTGATTTCTGCGGCGAGGATACAGTCTACCTCTATTGCTACCCTCCTCCTCCCCCCCCCCCCCCCCCCCCCCCCCCCCCCCACCTCCCCCCCCCCCCCCTTCCCCTGGAGAGAGGACTGAGTCTCGAGTCGAGAGAGGTTTTCGCGAGACGTCGTCGTTCGGATGGTCAGGGCGGAGAGCACGAGAGAGAAGCGGAGGTTGCGAGATGTGAGAGAGACGTGAGTTTCTTCGAGAGAGAGAGAGAGCAAGGCACTAACTAGTGTTCTTTCCCATGGGGGGGGGAACATATCCGTAATGTACTTACTTTTTGTCTACAAGATTCTGCTTTCTTTCTTGAAAACTTTTTTTCTTCTTAAAAATGAAAGATGACAAAAGAAAGTCCCTTTCCACTTCTCTTTCCTTCCCTTTTCCCTTTTCTTTCCTTCATCCTTTCTTTTTTTCCCCTCTCTTTCCCCTCCTTTCCACCCTTCTGTTCCCCTCTCTTCCTCTTCTTTTTTTCACTTCTCTTTCCCCTTTTATTTCTTCCTTTTTCTCCCTTTTTCTTTCTCCCCTCTTTCCGCTCCTCTTCCCCCCTTTCTTTCACTCTCTTTTTCTCCTTTCGATTCTATCTCTTCCTCACCCTTCCTCTTGCTCCGCCCCTTCCTCTCAAATCTTCCCTTCTCCCTCCTCTTCCTTCTTTCCTTCTTTCCCTTCTTTCGCTTTCTCTCCCCTTTTCATCCCCCCCTTGTTTTCTTCCGCTTTCTCCCTTCGGCGCTTCCGTGCTCCCGTCGCGAGTGTCGTTTGTTGTGTGTGTGTGCTGTGTCTTCTCTCCACTTTTCTTTTTCTTTTTTTAAAAATTTTTGGAGGATTTTTGGTGGTAGAGTGGTAGTAGAGTGGGTGGGTAGTGGGTGTGGTTGGTGTCTGTGAGGATGATCATAAATCACGATTGACAGTGGTGATCGATGACACTTGGACAAGACATCGTGAAGAGGCTACTCAGTTCTCACGCCATACGCCACAAGAAACAGTTGATGACCGTGACTTTGGGACCAAAAAGTGAAGGACCTATTCCATAGTTCTCACCGGCATACTGACCGTGAACACAGGGCATGACCTGAGAATTTGGACAAAACAAGGTGAAAGACTATGCAGTTCTCACTGCATACTGACCACAGACAGTGATGACCGAGTTGACAATTGGACCCAAAACAATGTGAAAAGGCTTACTCATTCTCACTGCATACTGACCACACAGTGATGACCGATGACATTGGACCAAAACATGTGAAGGCTACCCCAGTTCTCCACTGCATACTGACCACAACAGTGATGACCGATTGACTTTGGACACAAAAACATGTGAAAGGACTCTACCTCAGTTCTCACTGCATACTGACCACGCTATTGGATGAAAACAGCCGTTGCACTTGCCTGGTACCGAGGACGTCTTTGTGTTGTAACCGGCCGTTATTATCCATCGTGGGAATGTACAACAGCAAACATTATCTTCCAAGTGCTCCGTGTCTGTTAGAACGGCGGTTCACTCTGTCCTACACTACAAACTCACCGAGGGATGATGTACACCAACATACTTATAACCGGTGCTTTCCGAGCTCCGTGTCTTTAGGGGTTTCTCTGTCCTACCACTACAAACTTGCTGATGAAAATGTACACCAACTAATTATCCATATTCCAGTGCTTAGCTCCGTGTATTTGTGGGTCTCTCTGTCTCTACAACTACACACTTGCTGATGATGTACTACACAACATAAGTAGATTCCAGTGCTGAGTGTCCGTGTCTTTAGTGGGTTCTCTGTCCTCTACACTACAAACTTGCTGATTGATAGACACCAGAACATATCTCCAGATAGCGTCCGTGTCTTCAGAAGTGGGTTCATCTGTCATACACAACCAAACTGCGCCTGAAGAGATGTACACCAACATAATTATATCTAGAGATCTGTCCATCCCATGTTCATTCAGTGGGTTCTTCTCGTCCTACACACAACAAACTTGCTTGATGAATGTTACACCAACATAATATAATCCAATTGCTTTCCATGCTCCATGTCCTTTTTAGCGGGTTTTCTCGATCTGTCCTACACTAACAAACTTTGCAGACGGGGTCACATTCTCCGCTTTGGTTTCGTTCGTGCTTCCCCTCCCCCCTCCCCCCTGCCCTCCCCCCTCGTGCTCCCTCCCGTGCCCCCGCTCCTCCCCCCCCCCCCCCCCCCCCACCCTACCCCCCTAATCCCCCAACGCAAGCACAAGTCCTTGCCCCGCCCTTTTCCCTCCTTTTTCCGGGGTTGCCAAGCAGTTGTAGATAGTAGCTGCGGCCGTAACTTGGTTGGAAGTCGATACATTTTGGACAGGTAAACACTCACTAATTGTCACTAACCACACAATGGGGGCTCATCTCTCCCTATTGTTCTGGTGTCGGCTTGTGTCTCTTTTGGTCTGTTCTTTTTCCTTTTTTCGGCCTGTGTCTCTTTTGTCTTCTCTTTATCCTTTTCCCCTTTTCTTTTTCTCCTCTCTGGTCTGGCCTTCTCTCTCTCCGTCTGTTCTCTTATTCTTTCTGTCTGTCCGTCTTCTCGTCTCTCCTCCTCTCCCCCCCCCCTCGTCTCTCCTCCCCTCGCTCCCCTCCCTCCCGCCTCCCCTCCACCCCCTCCCCCCCGCTCAAGCACTCTCATACCCCCACCTCTCTCTCTCCGCCCTCCATACGGCTATGCTGTAAGACTAAAGGCTAACGAACGGTGATGTAATATCTTCAACAACACCGCTGACACGCTTCAGCTTGAGCTCCGACAAAAGACAGGGGGGCTCAACAGGCGGACCCACAGACAGCTTACAACAAACAAGACAGGGGTCCAACAGGCGGACCCCAATATCTAACAAAACGTTGCGTGAGGCCAGCAGGCGTTCTGTTGTGTTGTGTGCGCACCGCACTGATGTCGGAACAGTGTGCCAGACTTGTGGTCACGGCCAGCTAGGTGTCTCCGGGCTGGACCACGTACACAGCTGTTTTTTTTTTACGCGGTTCGAACGTGGTGTAGGAGGTCCACCGACACCAAGGACCTTCCCCAGTTGTAGTTCAATAAGTTCATGCCACATTTCTGTCTGCTGGGCAAACTATTAATCAACATTCCGGATGTGATTTTCTTTCTTACCATTCACACAGCATGCTACTACTCTGGGGAGGAATGGCATACTTGTAACTGGTTCATTGTTTTTGAGGGCTTAACTTTTGCATGTTTTTTTTTTCTACTTTTTTTTTCTTATTTTGGGTTTGGGGTGGGGGGTGGGTGGTGGTGGGGTGGGGTTGAGTTGTGTGGGGTGTTGTGGGGTGGGGGGTTACTTTTGTTTGTGTGGGGGTGTGGTGTTGTGTGGTTGGTGTTTGTTGTGCTGCGTGGGATTTTTTTTTTTTTTTTTTTTTTTTTTTTTTTTTTTTTTTTTTTTTTTTTGTTTTTTTGTTTTTCTTTTTTAAAAAATAGTTTTCTTTTCAGTGCGTGTGGTGTGTGTGTGCAGTGCGTTGCTTGGTCAAAGCCATGCGTACTGCGGGTGTGTGTGTGTCGTGCGAGCTTGCTCCTTCTTGCGGGTGTGCTGCGCTTGGTTTGCGTGGCGCTTGTGTTTGTGTTGTGGCAAAAAAAAGGGACAAATGCTAACTGAAGATAGTTTGAAAAGGGTTTTCTCTTCCACCTCTACTCTAGGAAAAACCTTCATTCTGTCATTGTTTGAAAAGCTCTTCTCTGTACTCTAAGACAAACCATTTCATTCCGTCATTGTTTGAAAAAAAAAGCCCTTTTTCTTTAACCTCTACTCGTTGGACAAACCATTCATTGCGTTCGTCCTGAGGCATGAAGCGGATCTTAGATGGAAAGTTTTATGATGATGACAAAAAAAACCTGACAGTTTCAAAAACTGTTTTTGTAGTTTTTCAGCTGTCTGTTTTATTTATCAATATTCATATGACGGGAAACCTGATTTTCCGCGTTGTGTCAAGATTGTGGGATTGGCACACAGACAAATAGACCAGCTGCAGGAAAAGAAGGAAAAATAAAAGTAAGGGAAGATAAACACCTGTCTTTTTCTGAAGCAAACAAACAGACTTCTCTTTTCCTCAATTTGTGTGGTTTGAACAAATAGACTGAGACTGCAAATGCTGCTTGATTTGAAGCACGCCGCACGTCAGAATATTGATCAAGGACATCGATCGATTATTGACCATTTACAGGAGCCCCAGGCGCTAGTATTGTGCCCATCTTTGTATTGGTGACTCTCAGATTTACTCGTGTTCCACTGATTGAGCTGGTCCCGTTGTCCCGGCATGAAAACAGCGTGGTTACTCTCCGCTGAACACGCGGTATTTAATACAGATTACATCCCTTAATTACATATTTGATTGCTTCTGTACGTGTTGTTCTGTATGTCTACATGGATAGAATACATTTTGATTAGCACTGAATGAACGCTTTACATCACTGAGAACTAAAATCTGTGGAGAGACAACACAATACTGGCTTGCCCCTTCTCCACAACAGCAAGTTAAACATAAATCGTTACAAAGCGGCAGCTTGCCCCATAGTTCGCCTCACGTGCTCTGTGTTTCACCGACAGAACGTCAATGTGCTGTTGCCTTCTACCACACAGGGTAGGAAGGGTGTCCAGTCAGGTCAGGCAATTGGACGACCAGGCTCTCGCGGGCCCTAAGAACACGAACACCCTTTTTGGATAATTTATCTATTGCTGTGATGATATAAGCATCCCTTTTTTGATGCACTAATCATAAAGATACTTTAACTGAGCATTTTAGTATCACTGTCTAGGAGGTTTTTGAATTTGTTAGTATCTGAAGCCAATTTAGTTTGTGCAGGGAGATTGTTCCAATGTTTGGCGGACTCTGTTACAGAAAAAGTTTTTCCTAATATTATTTCTGCTATATATATGGTTAGAATTTTTAAGATCACTGTTATGAGTTCTTAATTTCGTTAGACAACGTGAAACGAACCTTTATTAGTATTGTCAGTATTTTGAAAAATCTTGTAAACAGTTATCAAAATGTCCCCTTAATCGGTTCTAATATTTTTAAAATTCAGTCGCCAAGTGTAATTTCGAGCAGCGCCGCAAAGCCTCAGTGTGTGCTTCATAATCTATTTTTTTTTTTTTTAAGAGATTTATAACCATTTTAATTGCTCTCCTCGACTCTTTTTTTCTTCAATTGCACTAGACTGTCGTTTAAGAAAAAGAATTCCACATCATGTTTCCCATACTCAAGATGTGGCCATACCAAACAAGTGATAACATTTATGAACACCTCTTTAATTAAATTGTTTTTTTAAAACTCCTTATAATTAAGGCCCAGCATCCTATTGGCTTTATTTACTGCTGTATGTAATATGCTTGTCAAATTTGAGTTTTTGGAAAAAATACTCACTTCTAAAAATCCTTTCCCTCTGTACAAGTATCTAAAACATGCTTAGATGAGCCATGCGTTATTTGATACTCCTTTGGTTGGATTATCATACCCTGCATGCATAACCTTGCATTTTCATTAACTTGCAATTTCCTGCATTAAAGTATAGGTTTCCACTTCTATGACCATTGTATGAGTTTTGTTTATATGATTTTGCAGATAGAAACGATTATACACTTTAGGCATCATCTGCAATTGTCTTGCATGGTACTCTGTAGTCATTCGGGAGATCATTTATAAAAATTGTAAAAAAGTACTGGGCCCAGGATATTTCCCGTGGGGAATAACCACTTGTGAAACATCAATGTTGAGGGGACTGTTTTGTGTTCCCAACCACAAACCCTTTGAGATCTCCCCTTCAAAAAAGTCTTTCACCCACTGTAGGTAAATTTTCGGGCCCTGTTATCCCATAAGCTTCCATTTTTTTAAGTAGTAGCCTTTCATGCGGCACAGAGTCAAACGCCTTTCTAAAATCTAAGTAAATAATATCAAATGCCTCTTTGACTTCTAAAAGTTGTGTAAAAATCATCCATCACATCTAACAACTGGGTCCTGCATGAAGGCCCTGTCCTGAACCCGTGTTGGCACTCTGTGAAAAGATTGAAATCTGTCATATTTTAACCACGGGGTCTCTCACAAGCTGCTCTAAAAGTTTGCATAATATACCTGTCAGTGCTCACTGGTCTATAATTACCCATGATTATGTGCGAGGTGAATGCAGTACAGATCAACACAAAAGGGAGCGACTGACTGAGAGGGCACTTGAGGGAGGATGGTGGTGGTGGGAGTGTGAGGACAATTTTCTCTAAGAGCACGTGGTGAACGGAGAATTGCATTTCTAGAGCTAATAGGGAGAATGCCGGTCCGCCCTCCCTTACATGATGTGTTGCCCTTAACAACGGACTTTTTCCTGAAAATGTTTGCCGTATCTCATGTCTAGCTCTTACCTGTTATTTGATCTTTTCCCAGAGACGTCCTATGATCTTTCCATCTTGCATCTTGCATTTTTCCCCCCAATTTACTGTTTTTCAATTAATCATTGTTTTGACACAGACAAAGGGTCACAATATGCAACGTTTTTGTTATTGTTTGGTAACAAGCTATATTGGCATAAAAAACGTAAGTGCAGGCTGTCAAATATGCATTTTTATACAGTTTTTCAGCTGTTGTTCTCAATTTCATCCCTCACAAAAAACAAATGAATCCCCCCGACAATACTGGCAAAAAATATATTTCCATGTGCCCAGTCTTTCTTGTGCATATTTAATCAGATGCCTTGTGTGTGTCTAGGTTGAAAGTAGCCTTTCAATGGTCCTGATCTTTGGATAATTATGACTTCATATTTCTTCCAGGGGTGCAAAAATCTATCTGTTTTAATATATAAAACTAACAATTGTAACTTGGTCAGTAATGTTTACAGAAAAATTATCCATTTTTGTGAAAATGAAAATTCGGAGCTGCTGAAATAGTTGTCTGCATATATGACAAAGCCCTCACAGGGTGGCATACTTTCAAGTGGGGAATGGCTAGAAGAAGTTTTGGATCTGTTAGACACTGTAATCCACTGACAAAAAGGCGAATTTTAAGCTTAATAACCCCCCCCCCCCCACCCTCCCCCCCTGCACACACTGCACGACGCCACACACGCAAACATTAGCATTGCAATATAGGCACATAGGGGCATACCACACACCCATACACACACACACGTGCACAACTAGACGCCTTCCGCAAATGTTGATATATTTTCTGACATTGGAAAAAAAATAGAAGGAAAATAGTAATGTTTTTTATACTGGGATTAACAACAAAGTTAGAGTAGGATGTGGGTAGATGATTAGCAGAGTTCTGAAAAAAAAAAGTATACATTTGAAATCAATTTCTTTAATTTTGAAAAGAAATATCATGATCCCTGATGAATATAATGAAAATTGAAACCAGATTTATAATTACTTACTTCAAGGAAAAAAAAAAAACAAAAAAAAAAAAAACAGGTTACTGGGTAAAGAAGAACAATTTAGTGTGTTGATGAAATCAAAGCAAAGTTTGAACAGATGTAAACACTGGTCATGTCATATGAGGCTTATTCCTTTTTTCCTTCTCAGCCACCAATCTTAATTGTCATTTTCTTGCTGTATTTACAGAGGATCCTATTAAACATGGAAGGGTAACCCGGGAAAACAGAAAATTTGTTTTTTCAGGTTCATGCTATGAATCAGCTCCATCTTCACAAATCATCTCAGTGAAAAAAAAAGAAAGAAAATCTCACAGTTCCTGTATTTTGAGAAGCAATAGCTTTCAAGGGAAACAGTGTCTTCACAGCAAGGCATTAAATTGCTTATTGTGTCCCTGACGGCCAAGATAACATGGTCTGTGGTCCGCGTGATGTGACCCTCGCGGGAAGACCATACGGGAACGCACTCATAAGAAACCTAGTTACTGGAAAGCTTGATCAGAGCGGTCTGCAAAGCCCCCCAGACCACAGGGTGACATCACGATTAACCACTCATAGAATCAACAGCTGAACCAACAGGCAACGGTCCAGCATCAGGAGGGAAACAACCACACAACCATCAATGTATACTTTTATTTTTTTTTTCACGGGGCACATTTTACTGTTTTAAATTGGGCTCCCCTCTCCCTATCTGAACAAACTTGAAACAACAGGAACTAGTCATCTATTGCTTTTCTTTTCTCATTTTTTTCTCAAATTTTTTTCCCTTTTTCTCAAATTGCTTTTTCTCAACACCCCACCCCCACCCAGGAGGTGGCCCCAA
>JADBJO010011798.1:13671-16171 GCA_016801955.1 Conus betulinus
AGAATACAGCGATGGAATATATGGATGGAAGGAAGGAAGGAAGCCGACAGACAAAAAAAAGAGAGAGACAGACAAAGAGAATACATCCTTACATGTTCCTGTAAGCTGCTTTTCTTTTTTTTTTTTTGAATCAACGTCTTAGGGACCCGTAGTTAAATAGTTAGAGTGTTTGCCGTTCGATCTAACGATCGAATTCGCCACACTCATGGGGTCCGATCTTTTTTTTTATAGCTTGAAGCTCTCTGTGTGTCTACACATCCATGAATACAGACCTGATTCAGATCAGGGAGGATCGAAGGCGGGGACGGGCACCGCGTTGCCCGGACACGAAGCATCTCTGACAATTCTCTGTCCCAACAGCCTTCAGGCTGTAGGGACATTAGCATTAAAGCAAATTGAATACACATTCGTGAAACACTTCCGTAGAATATGATTAATTATTCTTGCCTAAAGTCATAGAGTCGATGAGCGCAAAACCAACAAGAAATGATTCTATCTCATTTTTGTTTCGTTTTGGCAGGGGCCATGTCTAAAAGAGAGAGAGAGAGAGAGAGAGAGAGAGAGAGAGAGAGAGAGAGAGAGAGGGGGGGGGGGGAGGGGGAGGGAGAGAAACCAACAAGTAAAACAAAAACAAAACAAAAAACATACATCATAAATCATTATGCCAGACTCGTTTCCTTGTGAAACAGGAATCATTCAAACGAAGACGGAGATCTCTTGATTCTTCTCATTCTTCGAAATCTGCTTCCCCGCGCTGCTGTCCTAGTTCTCTCCCTTCCTCGATCATTTCTGACACCCATTTTATCCTCCTATTCCTCCATCTTCTCTTCTTCTTTCTTGTTTTCCTCCAGCTCCTTCTTCCTCCAAGTCTTCCCCTTCCTTCTCCTCCACCATACCGTCTTCTTGTTGCCACACTGCCTCTGTATTCAGTAGATTTACTCGTGACTTAAGTGGATTAGTGTCTTCTTTGCTTGAGCCATCGTTAATCAACATTCTGTTGTTCGAAGAAAGATTGCCACACTGCCTCTGTATTCACTAGATAAGCTCGTGACTGAAGTGGATTAGTACCATCTTTCCTTGAGCCATCATTAGTCAAAATTATGTTGTTCGAAGAAAAGAAAGAAAAGGAGAGGAAATTATAGCAGCTTTGGTCAAAGTTAAAACGACAGCCTAAAACTCAATAACCTATCTTTTAATTGATTTTATTAACCTGATTAATACATTGTGCGTGTGTGTGTGTGTGTGGGGGGTACGTGTGCATGCGTGTGTGCGCGTGCGTGCGTGTGTGTGTGCCTCTGCGTGTGCGCGTGTGTGCGCTGAGGCTCCTTCTGGTTCAGCAAACGGCGCAGCTACTACCAAGAACAACTCCTTATTCGTCCTCTGACGAATGCCAGTTACACTTGATTGAGTCTCATCAGGAGGATCGCCCCCTAGTTCTATTCACTGGAAACAAGACGTAGCAGGGACAAACGTGACCTTAAAACCCCCTTCAACACGCTAAGAAAAAAAAAAAAAAAAAAAAAGAAAATACTTCTCTTGTCAGATCAACATAAGACAAAATGGAGATAGTTCATTCAGAGGAAACGCGGAGGACAATGTATCCCACGTAAAGTACGTGCCGATTGATGAAAAACAGAAACGTCCTATACGGAAGAAGAGTAAAAAAAAAAAAGAAAGGGAGATCAGTCTGATAGTTTTCGCTGAAACTTGGTTGCTGTCTTTGATGACGGTTTTTTGGTTTTGTTTTGTTTTCACCTGCTGTTGTTAAAAACTTTTTCTTCTGCTTTTGCAGGTTATTTTTTTGTAAGCAATCGTTGTTGGTTTAGGAAGTTTCCCTGTATTGTTGTTGTTAATCTTTTAGTTAACTAAATCGACTTCAGCCACGTTTTTTTTTTTTTTTTTTTTTTTTTTTTTTTGTTTTTTTTTTTTGTTTGTGTTGTTTGTTGTTTCCTCTCGTCACAAGAATAATTTTACAATTGTACATTGATAAGGCAGGTTTTCAAAATTTTCCATTAGTTTCTTTGTTTTATATTCTCTCTCTCTCTCTCTCTCTCTCTCTCTCTCTCTCTCTCTCTCTCTCTCTCTCTCTCTCTTTAAGAATTGTGTAGTGTTCGTGTGTGGGTGGATGAGTGGGCGTGGGGAATGAGGTCGTCGTGTGTGTATGGATAAAATCTCTCTCTCTCTCTCTCTCTCTCTCTCTCTCTCCTCTCTCTCTCTCTATCTCTCTCTCTCTCTCCTCTCTCTCTCTCTCTCCCCCACTTGATTTACCCTTTGCACTCAATCGCGCTCTATTCGCTATCTTTGCTATCGCATATATCTCTTTTCAAACTATCAGTCTGATATTATCAAACCTCGTTAGTGTCGTGATATCTATCAGTGGTAATAACATACATACAAAAATACAATTACACCATGCAATGCAAAAAAAAAATGGGATATGATATAATACTATACATCGCAATGACGCAATAACCCATTGCGACACATTGCAACACAACTG
>JADBJO010011798.1:28671-33671 GCA_016801955.1 Conus betulinus
GGTAATCGGCCGATTAGCAGCAGTGCCCTCTCACCTAGCACACATGTTCGAGCTGTGTCAAAGAGGCTGAAGTGGTCAGGTGACTGTCACGTGATAGCTGTGGCACTCAAGGCGTGTGCACGTCGTTGTCGTAGCTTTCTTTGGGATAATCACCATGTGGAAGTGGCCAGCGAAGTCGACAGGACTTCTCGATGTCCATTTTGGAGCGACGTGGTTTTTTGCTGAGAGCTATTTTGTAGGAATGTGCGTAAATGTTGACGTGTGGAAGAATGTAGCTGGATGGGGGAATCATTGTGCATGTGGCCAGGGTGGGTAGTGTAGCAACATGGACAAAGGCAGGACCCAAAGGGATATCTTTGTGTCCATCCCTATACAAACTGAATGGAGAACGAGAGAGAGAGAGAGAGAGAGAGAGAGAGAGAGAGAGAGAGAGAGAGAGAGAGAAGAAGAAGAAGAAGAAGAAGAACAAGAAGAGAAGGAGAAGGAGAAGAAGAAGAAGAACACCACAAAGAACACAGAGAGGACGACGCCACGTTACGAGAGAATAACAGAAGAGAATACTGAGCAGGACAGGTAGGGTAGCAAGAAACATGCACTGAGCGACAGAAGTGGCAGCAAGGTCTAAGGCGTAAAAGAAATGGTGAGAAAGAAAGAGTATGTTCGAAAATCAGGGGTGGGTGAAAGAGAGACGAAAAAAAAAAAAAAAAAAAGAAAAAAAAAGATTACTACGTCAAGTCCCCAGAGACGGCCACAGAGACCCAGTCCTGGAACCTGGAACCAGACAACCAAAGGCGTCACCATCGCCCAGTGCTGAAGAAACTATGAAGGGACTTGTTCGAGAACTGTGGTGTGCTGTGCAAGTGTATGTGTGTGTGTAGAGACATGGCCAGATAAAAGCCTTTTTGAGTTTAAAACCCGGGATTAGGAAGTATTGATCACTTATGTTTTTGATAATTAAATTTTGTGTAATTGGATTTTTCATGTGTACTTATAAATAGTATTGAAACTGTGTGAATCATAAAACACAAACGGCGAAAAATCACAATAGAAACAATATAGCATACCACAACAACAACAAAATACTGATCAAGATTGTGTGGGACTTGAATAGAAATGAGTTTGAAGTTTAAGAAGCTTTAAAAACTATTAAAATGACTCCGCCGGGGAAGGTGAATTAAGGAACCACACGACGTAGGCTTAAGGCTGGAAAGGACGGAAGAGAGGGGAGGAGGAGGAGGAGGAAAAGGTGAGAGAGAGAGAGAGAGAGAGAGAGAGAGAGAGAGAGAGAGAGAGAGAGAGAGAGAGAGAGAGACACACACATTTTGTACGAGTCGATGCAATGCAAACATTGACAGGACTGGATAGTAGACCACTGTACCTAAAACACTGCTTATAGCCTGAAGCACTGTGCTGCATGCAAGTACTGTCAATGTGTCAGTGACTCACCCCTAGAAGTCTGGGTTGGAGTCAGCTCGAAATTGCCCCGTAGCGATAGTCTCATGCAACTCGACACTCCCAGGGAAGTGGGAGAGATGGAGGGCTCGCCTGTCATGGCGGCAAGTCACGTGCTGTGTCGGCCATGTTTACTACGTCACGGAGCCACTTGTACGGTCTCTCGAGCAGTGCTATTTACTGTGCGCCGCCCTGCCGATAACACGTGTTGCCCTCGCTGTGTAAGTGTATGGTCTTACGCGCTCACCCACACCAGGGAATACAGAGAGAGAGAGAGAGAGAGAGAGAGAGAGAGAGAGAGAGAGAGAGAGAGAGAGAGAGAGACAAACAGACAGACAGACAGACAGACAGAGACGGAGAGAGAGACAGAGAGAGAAACAGATAGTTGGGCACACACACACACACACACACACACACACACACACACACACACACACACACACACACACACACACACACATACACTCTCTCTCTTTCTCTCTCTCTATCTCTCTGTCTCTCTCTCTCTCTCTCTCTCTCTCTCTCACACACATACACACACACACACACACACACACACACACACACACACACACACACACACACACACACACACACACACACACACACATATATATATACGCACGCACGCAAGCACGCGCCTGAGTGCACACAAAACACATTATCACGCAAGCACTAATACTGTCACACACACACACACACCACACACACACACACACACACACACACACACACACACACACACACACACACACACACACACACACACACACACACACACACACACACACACACACACACACACACACACAGAGTCATATACACGCGAGCGCGCATGTGCGCACACACACACACACACACACACACACACACACACACACACACACACACACACACACACACACACATATGACATGACATGACATTTTTTTTGGTCTGTTTTTTTTTTTATTGCTTGTTATCATTTTTGTTTTTATATGTACAGGGTTATGAAGGATTTTAAATCAAACAATACCACAAAACAACGCCATGACGTGTTTGAAGCATAGCAACTGAAATCTGCTTTAGCTGCGTCGAACGTCACAGTGTTCAGTAGGATAGCAGCAATGACAAAGTAAATGCGTTTACTACCCTTCTTCCAAATGTTAATGTACTCGATCTGAAGTTTCTGTTTGTTTGTTTCGCTCTCCACTCCTTAAGGCATGTCTTTAAAAGCTGGGACATTGTAAAAATCAGACAAGAACCCATCAGCCCCCCCACCCCACCCCCGTTTGCACTCCAAGTCTCCACCAATAAATATATAGGAAGATATACAGTCTGCATCCCCAAAACACAACGTTTTTGTTTTGCTGACCAGGTTGACTTTAAGATATATATATATATATATATATATATATATATATATATATATATATATATATATATATATCGGATTGAAACTATTCCATCTGGTGAAGACAGCAATGAAGGCTGTACCGAAAGTGTCATAAATCTCTCAAATATCTCTTTATCTCAAGCACAATTGAAAGTTTTGTCTCTAGGAACTAAATTCTGCCCCTACTCGCTCACTGGACAAACAACAACTGGACTTAGACAGCTTCTGCCAGATACTACAGAGTCGTGCTCACTTGTTCACAAGCTCAAGGGCTCCAAGAGATAACCTGAAACAGGAAGAAAGACAAGCCCTTAAAGAGCTCAAAGAAATGGTGCACAGCCGGAAAATACGTATCACGGAGGCAGATAAGGGAGGCAAAGTAGTCGTACAAAATGTACAGGATTATATGGATGAGGCACACAGGCAACTGAGCAATCAAAATCACTACACAAAGTTGTCTAAAGATCCAACTTGTGAAATCGCCAAAAAAATCCAACCAAATTTTGAAAGATATATATAACAAAGGATACATTAGTAAAACCACACGTTAAAATGGGCAGAGACAGAGCCTTCTCAGGTTACATGTCACAGATTCTATACCCTGCCTAAGATACACAAGCATCCATTTAAACCTCCAGGAAGACCGATCGTCTCAGGAATAAACGGACCAACGGAAAAAATCTCCAAACTGGTAGACAGCTGGCTACAACCTTTTGTCACCAACCTTCCAACCTATATTCAGGATTCCACACACATGCTCCGCATTATACAACAGTGGAATCTAGCATATGGGCCTTTCCATCAGGACACGAGGTTGGTGACAATCGATGTTGTTGGCCTGTACACCAACATTCCTCATGACGATCTCAAAACAGCATTACACCACTTCCTGGACAACCACTGCAATACCGATATCCCACCAGCCACTGAAGTTGTCCGAATGGCAGACCATGTGCTAAAAAATAATGTATTTCGCTTTGATGAAAACGTATATCACCAAATCTTTGGCACAGCAATGGGCACCCCACTTGCCCCTGCAGTTGCGAATCTGTTCATGGCGTGGCTGGAACAGCAATTACTAGCCTCCAGTCCTGTTTCTATTCCGACCATTTATGGAAACGTTTCATAGATGACATTTTTGTCTTGTGGGTGAAATCAGAAGATGAATTGGAACAGTTTATGGATCACATAAACTCGTTCCATGAAACCATCAAGTTCACCTTCAATACATCGCCATGCAGTATCCCGTTCCTGGATATAGCCATTTTCCTTAAAAGATGGATTCCTTCAAACAGATCTTTATACAAAGCCCTCTGATGCACATTCTTATCTGAGTCCCCAGTCATGTCATCCTGGACATGTACACAGGAGCATTCCATTCAGCCAGTTCCTGAGGCTTAAGAGACTGTGCTCAGACAATGCTGTGTTTGAAGAAAGGGTCCGGGAAATGTCCAAACGCTTCCAGGCACGTGGCTACAAGCAAAACGTTGTCCAAACGGCAGCAGAAAAAGTCCGACGCATTCCCCGACAAGAGGCGCTCCAGTACAAATCAAAAAACAAGTATCAGAACCTCGCCCACCTCTGATCGTGACACACAACCCTGCCAACCCCCATTGAGATCCTGGACACGAGAGCTACATCAGAGCCTCATCACCAACAGCGAGAGGATGAAAAAAAAGCAGTCCCTCAACCTCCTTTAGTGGCAGAAAGGAACTGCCACTCCTTGAGGACTATGCTCATGCCCTCTTGCCTACCAGCTCTTGTTGACGACTGTCCTGGATCCTACAAATGTGAGAAGGAGAAGTGTGTGTTGTGTCAGGTCCACCTTGTGGAATCCAATTCGTTCAAATCGTCCAGAACGGGAGAGTTGTTCAGGCTCCGCAACAGAATGACATGCGAAACAAGCAATGTCATCTACCTGCTGTTCTGTGACATGTGCACTGACGCACAATATGTTGGAGAGACAAAGAACAGTCTCAAAACAAGGTTTTACCAACACAGATCAAACATAAATAAGAACACGGGCACACACATCACATCACACTTCAACAGGCCACAACACTCACTCTCCAACATAAAATGTCTACCAATAGAGAAAGTGCACTCTGAAACAAACAAAAACGACTGCAGCGGGAGGCATTCTGGATAAGTAAATTGCAGACACTACATCCAC
>JADBJO010011798.1:38671-48671 GCA_016801955.1 Conus betulinus
ATCAGCAAAAGAAGCATTCTTTTTTCAAAGCATTCAGTTATAAGCAATTTCAAAATTGTTCCCTGTTTCAAGACAACCATTTTTGAGGCTATGAGCCATGATGGTGCGCGGTGGTTTAGGCCACCGGTTTAGGGCTGACAGGTCTTGAGTTCCCGTCCCCCCTTAGAAACATCTGTTTGCTCCGAAAGACTCCGGGAGAATGCTGGACCCTCAGACTGGAAGACTGAATGAAACCAGACAGTCGACTTTCATTCCCATAACGCGTACGTTTCTGACAATCTTGCTCCAATTTCTGGGCAGAGACTGCAGGTGCCTACATCCCTCAAGCCTGATTGAGACCAAGGTGTGTTATGTAAAAAAATAAAATAAAATGAAAAAGCACGTAGCATAGACCTGGTATGTGATCTCAGACCAGATTTGACATTCGTAGAGTCATCTTCATCATAATCCAGATTCATCTTCTGAGAGAAAAAAAAATCATCAATGGCTGTGAACCTTTAGTCCCTGGTCTTACTGTGACAATATTTTCGAGGTTGCCTCCACATATCATGATACCCATGATCACGTCTTCAGTGTTGGCATACTTGTGTTCATTAGGGCTGTCACTGTGCCGGTATGGTGGCATCCCTAGAGGGGGGGGGGGGGGGGGGGGGTGGGGGTGGGGAAGGCAGGCATCCTCGCTGGCTCCGTGATTGGGCAGCTGGGCACTAGTAGGTGATGTCCTGCGTATGTTGATACAAAACTGGTGTCAGGTAACAAGCTGGAACTAAAATGATCAAGCGACAATGTGGTGTTTCATGAGGTTCAAATGTGAGGGCATGAAAGACGAGTCAGCGAAAACAGAATTGCTTCAGTTGTATCCCCCCCCCCCCCCCCCCACCAACCCACCCCCGGTGGTGTGTTATTTCCACAGAAGTATTCTGTAACCATTGCAATTAAATTATGGCTCGGTAATTGTTCTTTTTTTTATCACTCTTTTTGGGGGGGGGGGGGGTTTTTTAATAAATAACTTGTTTTCATTGCAATTATGCCATTCTTCTTTTTCTGAAAATTCTTCTTTGTGTGTGTGTGTGTGTGTGTGTGTGTGTGTGTGTGTGTGTGTGTGTGTGTGTGTGTGTGTGTGTGTGTGTGTGTGTGTTAGCGACAGCTGCAGAAGCAAATGGCCATCACTAAACAACTGTGTGTGTGTGTGTGTGTGTGTGTGTGTGTGTGTGTGTGTGTGTGTGCGTGTGCGTGCGCGCGCGCGTGTGTATGTGTGTGTGTGTGTGTGTGTGTGTGTGTGTGTGTGTGTGTGTGTGTGTGTGTGTGTGTGTGTGTGTGTGTTTAGTACAAATACATTCAGGAAATTAGTTGTATTTATCACATATATGTAATCATTATTTTATGATCACTTTTTTTGTTGTTGGTGTTGTTGGGTTTCTTTTAGAGAGAGAGAAAAAAGTTGTGTTCATTGCACTTATACAGTTCTCTTTTCTGATCACTCTGTTGTGGGGTCCCTATCACATGATAGTCATCGGAGACAGCATTGGTAGTTCATTTCCTACAGAACCCGTGCGTGTGTCTCCAGACTAAATGTTCTTCTTGCAGACATCATACAACGACTCTGGACAAAATACTTCGTTTCCAGACCTCGTCTGACATTTGTCCACTGGTCGTTGTTGTCCATTGATCCAGTTTCTTTGGGAATGGTTTTATTCTCTCTCTCTCCTGTTCTTATTTCTTGTGTGTCCTCTCTTTTTTGTTTTGTTTTGTTTTGTTTTGTTTTTTTTTGCTTTGTTTTTGTTTTGTTTTGTTTGTTGTTATTGTTGTTGTTTTTTTTTTTTCCTGGACAGACTGACTGGGGGCATCTTTTTTTTTTCTGTATGCGCTTGTTTCCATTAATCGATGTGTGTGTGTGCGCGCGCGCGCGCGCGCGCGCGCGTGCGTGTGTGTGTATGTGTGTGTGCGCGTGTGTGTGTGTGTGTGTGTGTGTGTGTGTGTGTGTGTGTGTGCGTTAGCGACAGCTGCAGAAGCAAATGGCCATCACCTAAACAACTGTGTGTGTGTGTGTGTGTGTGTGTGTGTGTGTGTGTGTGTGTGTGTGTGTGCGTGCGTGTGCGCGCGCGCGCGTGTGTATGTATGTGTGTGTGTGTGTGTGTGTGTGTGTGTGTGTGTGTGTGTGTGTGTGTGTGTGTGTGTTTAGTACAAATAGATCTTTTTCTTCGTGTTTCTTTGCTTTGCTTGTTTGTCGCCGGGTTATTGCTGCAGCTGCCTGTATTGTTGTCCTTGTTGTGGTGGTTTGTCTTCCCACCTGTCTTGTTCTTCTTTAACTTCCGAGCTCCCTCCTCCTCCTCCTTCTCTCTCCTCCTCCTCCTCCTCCTCTTCTTCCTTCTCCTCCTCCTCCTCCTCTTTTTCCTTCTCCTCCTCCTCCTCCTCCTCTTCTTCTTTCTCCTCCTCCTCCTCTTCTTCTTCCTCCTCCTCCTTCCTCCTTTTCCTCCTCCACCTTCTCCTTCCTCCTCCTCCTCCACCTTCCTCCTCCTCCTCCTCCTCCTCTCTCCTCCTCCTTCCTGCTCCTCCTCCTCCTCCTCCTTCCTATTCCTCCTCCTCCTCCTTCCTTCCTCCTCCTCCTCTCCCTCCTCCTCCTTTTCTTCTTCTTTCTTCTTTTTCTTCTTCTTCCTCACACTTATTGCATGTTTTGTCAATAATACAAATATCACAAGTAGAAGTTATATTCGTCTACTTGTTTTGTGTGTGTGTGTGTGTGTGTGTGTGTGTGTGTGTGTGTGTGTGTGTGTGTGTGTGTGTGTGTGGTGTGTGTGTGTGTGTGTGTGTGTGTGTCTGTGTCTGTGTCTGTGTTGTGTGTGCGCGCGCGCGCGCGCGAGTGCGTGTACATATGTGCGTGCGTGAGCGCGCGTGTGTATGTGGATGGGTGTATATAGAGACTGCCCAAATGTATGCGAAGGTTACATCAAAAC
The DNA here is from genome assembly GCA_016801955.1 of Conus betulinus. Classification (NCBI taxonomy): domain Eukaryota; kingdom Metazoa; phylum Mollusca; class Gastropoda; order Neogastropoda; family Conidae; genus Conus; species Conus betulinus. The sequence goes on from JADBJO010011798.1 coordinate 41,626, forward strand.
ATGAGTAAATGGAGAGGGAGGACGTATCGAGAATCAAACACTGACGGTGACGAAGAGAGAACATGTCTGTGGTGGCTTCACCGTCCGCCAGAGTGGCACAGAGGGCCCTCTATGGCGTAGTGAGTTCGATCAGAATCGTGTCTTCTGCAGAACCTGAGAGGAGAACAATATCCATTCTCATGCTACTCTTCCTGATGATCCATGAATGGTTCTATTCTGAAAGGTCGACTGTGCATTTTTAGTCAGCCACTCCATCGTGAAAGCCCTACTTCCATGCTCTTGATATCACAGTAGTTTCAGACCATGATTTGTGACCTTCTGCCGTATACAGCTTCCTTTGCTGGAGCTCCTGGTCGTGTAGTGATTTTTTTTTTCGGCAGTGCTAACCGCAGATGTGATCTTCTTGAGCACTTGGTTGTGCCTCCATGTGTACCTTCCCTGGGTTAGTGCTGCTTTGCATAGACCCAGGGCACGTTCCACTGTTTGTGTTTACCGTGACAGAGAGGAAACGCGGGACAATGTGATTTTTCCCCCCCGTTTGATTAGGTTTGAATACCAGGGCCAGGAGGCCATGTACAGATCTGAGGATGAAAAGCTGACGGCAGGAGGTACCATGTCCTATATGTCATTCCTGCTGAGACTTCTTTGGAGCATGTTTTCCCCCACGTAGTATACCGCCCTTCTTGGACCTGCTGGGCTGCCTTTTGGATTCTCTTGGCATTCTCTTCTTTCTTCCGCTCATCTGTCATTGTGTTTTCCTGAGATGCTGCCCAGAAGTTTCTTTGTTCACAGTGGGTGTTCCAGATGTCGCCTGCTCGAATGCCTTCCTGGAGAACTGGCAGGGGTCTCTGAAAAAGCAGTCCTGGGTTTCCTCTTTGTCGCCCCTTCTCCTTCCTGCCTGCTCCTGCCTTTGACCATCATTTCCTTACCGTTGGTGCCACCCCTGCCTGTTGGTCTGCGCGCGACCTGTTTCTCTAACGTTGAGACTTTCCTTTGCCACGTCCACTGTCTCCTAAACTTCCCATGTTCTGCTAGTCTTTAACCTTTCCCGGAGGACATTTTGACTACACAGACCCGATCATGCGGGTCGCCCAAGACCCACACATTTTTTTAAAAAGAGGCTTTTCCTATTGTTTATCCCTATTCAGATCGCGTGGGTCTTGTAAGACCCACACCTGATAAAGGGCGGTTCAGCAACTCATTCCTCACCCGATGGCGTGGGTCATGTGCGACCCATGAAAGTGTGTAGATCCTGGGGGGAACCGCGACAAGTTACGCTGATAATTGATTGTGCCCATACACACAAAATTTCAGTGACCAACGGCTATTAAGATTGTTTAGGAACTCTTCAAGATTTCGTTAGCATAGCTCTATCCGTTCATAAGATAATATCCTGATGTTTTCAGTGAGTCACGGGGTCATGGAAGACCCAGGAAGCGCGGTAAAGGTTAATTTGGGACTGAACTGATCTCACAAATCTGTCTCTAGGATCCTCTAAAATGGTTAGTACCTTTCCTTCACCTCCCTTGCACCTCCTTGAGAAAGCTTCAGCTTTGCTTGGCGGCAAAATAGGTGCAACGTCGGTGTGACCAGCTGGGACAACGAGCTATTTCCTTGCATGCTTTGTTGATTGTAGCCTCCATTGATTCCATTGTGCTTGTGCCTTAAGATAGCGGCCTAGGGCAGAGACGTCTTAGGATCACCATCAACTGCAGACAACAAGACTTCCCCGTCGACCCTCTGAAGTGATATTGGTCTAACCTGGTTCATATTACCCTACTAGTTTTGAAGTGATGTTTGTCTAACTGGTTCATATTACCCTACTAGTTTTGAAGTGATGTTTGTCTAACCTGGTTCATATTACCCTACTAGTTTTGTTCCAAGGCAACGCATACTTCATCAGCAATCATTCATTAGTCGCTGATCTTTAAGTCCCTCCATGCTCATCGTATCATCTTATCATTTTATGGAGTCGCTCAAGTACATCGGAACATTTCTTATATACCAGACTTTGGTATTCTGTTACGTTCAGGTGAAGATTTGGTTCTGGCTCTCTGCAAGTCTTTTTTTTTTTTTTTTACCCCATCCAGTATCAGTGGTTTCTCATTGAATTGTTTTCTCTTGCACATCAGGCTGTAAAAAGCCCTGGCTTTCAAGTGACATTTCTCTCTAATGATCTAAATACGTTTTCCCCCGAGGTGCTGCTCAAGAGTTTCTTTGCCAGCTGTGTGTTCCAGAGTTCGGCTGTTCCAATAGCTTCCTAGCGAACTGGAAGGGGTCGCTGAAGAGGCCACTTTTTTGCTCCTCTATCTTTTGCTTAAGTTTAGGTGTCTGAGGGCACTGTGTTAGACTTTCAGGTTTGATCCGGGCTTCTCCAACCCTTTTGTCTCAGTCGCTGAAGCAGCCTTTTTCGTGTATCATCCACCTCTCTCTGGCGTCTGGATTTTTTTTTTTCTGCATACGCAGGCTGATAGTGCTGCAGACACCCCCTGTATAGACAGACAAGGATTAACCCTATCTACCCAACAAAGGCAGGAGTTTTGTGTGTATGACGGGTTTCTTTTTATCCCACCATTAAGGCAGCCATACTCCAACTTCGGGGAAGGTGCACACTGTGTGTAACGTGTCACCCATACCAACGGCTTAACTGGCCTTTTCATTCCGAAGGTTGGTGACGGGATGTTACGTGTGTGCAAGATGTAATGTGTGCGTTCACACACGGACACTCGGTGGTCTCATTCGAAGGACTGTATGGGAAATGGAGTCAGAACCAAAGTTAGTTCCGAGGAGAAAAATCCCCCTGTACCGAAACGGCCCTGCGTGGATTCAAACCGCAGCCCCAGGATCACCAACATTACGAGTCCGGCGCTCTACCACTGAGCTATTCCGGGCCCCCGTCTGGCTTTTTGAGGAGGTGTCTTCTCATTTGTTCTTTCATTCCCAAGGCGTCCTTACAGGTTCCGTACACAGTGTCTTAGAATGTAGAGCATCCAGTGTGTGGACTATTTTTCATGTAACTTTTCCAGTTCCACCTCTGCACTTGCGATTGAGCGTCTGGCGGTTTTTTGTTTTTTTTTTCATCCTCGACAAGATTCAGCTGGAACTCTCTCCAACTGCCTTTGCCATTGCCTCCAAGGTTCTGGTCCTCTTCTTAACAGAAATCCTGCATTGTTTCATGAGATCACAGGCTGATGCGCCACAATCCCCTTCACAAGGCAAGGACCTGGACCTGGAAAACCAGATATCCACAAGCTGCTGGCTAGACTAGCATGATTCTCAAGCTTGTAGATGTGAACGTGCTTCATTCTGCTTTCGTATGGCACAATGACAGCGACGACTAGAATCATTTGTTTGGATGAATGTGAGTAGACAACAATACCCGATCTAACGTTACACTTGCGGATGATCTCTAGATGGTTCTCCTGCTCCAGAAAGTCTACGGTGTATTTACAGTCATCCACTCCGTTTAGTAAACCCTGCTCCCATGCTCTTGGCATTACAGCTGGTCCAGACCTTGATTCGCGGCCCCTTGTCTCCATTCATTACACAGCACAACCACACGCTGTTCAACAGAATCCCCTAGTCCGAGTCCCTCGAAGAAGTCCGGTAACAATGAGAGCCAAACGGGCAATGACAGCAGTAAAAAAAACACATCACAACCACCGCCACCACCGACGATAAGAATAATGAACACGACAGCAAAATCCTCAGGTATGACTGCTCCTGTATCCCCATGCAATCGAGGTCTTCGAGAACAGATGCATATTAAAGACAGTTTCCGGTGTGACTGGTGAATGGTCAGTGTGTACGACAGAGAGAAGAGTTGTCAGGTTCGTGGCTGTCATGGTTGGTGCCTGAGAATGTTAACGTCCTTGATTGACCCCTGAAATTACTTCCTTCAGCACTTCCTGAAATTATGTCCTTGATTACTCACTGAAATTACGTCCTGAAATTACGCCCTTATCTACTCCCTGAAATGGCGTCCTTGTTTTTACTCCCTGAAATGAAGTCATTTATCTCTCCCTGATTTTTTTTTTCCTGAAATTGTCTTTGTTTACTACCTGAAATCATGTCCTTGATTAATCCCTGAAATTACATACTTTGATTACGTCCTGAAATTACGTCCTTGAGTACTCCCTAAGATCACGTCCTGAAAGTATATCCTTGATTACTACCTGAAACTGTGTCTTTCACTACTCTCTGAAATTATGTCCTTGATTACGTCCTGAAATTTAGTCCTTGGTTACGTCTGAAATTAAGTCCTTGATCACTCCCTGAGGTTATGTCTTCGATTACTTACTGAAATTACGTCCAGCCGCCGTGGCGAAGTCGTTAGCTTCGCGGACTCCCGGCTGGGAGGTCGTGGGTTCGAATGCCATCAGAGTTATGTGGATTGTTCTGCCCCGACCGGCTCCTACCCAGAGTTGAGTTTGCTGCGGACTCAGTTGGGAAGACTGGGACCACAAAGTCGAGTTCATCCACTTAATGGATGCGTTTCTGAGAGTGTTGCTCAAATTTCCTGACCAACACTGCAGGTGCCTGTGTCTCTCGGGCCTGGTTGACGCCGGGATATATTATGAAATGAAGCGTAGAGTACAGCCCCGTCATGTAGTCTCATACCGAAATGGAAATCCGTAGCATCATCTTAATCATCCTCATTCTCATAGATCAGCATAAAACAATGTCTCAAATTCTGTACCCTTTCATGCTCTGCTCTGATAGTGACCTCGATTTCGATGTCCTCTCCACGTCTGTGGCCTTGGTTTGGTTCCATCAGGGTCACCGGTATCGGCGAGTCCATGGGGAGCTGTCGTTGGACAGACGTGGTGGCGCCCTCCGAAGGGAGAGCTCACTCACGCCGGCTCCGCGACTACGTAATTTTTTGTCGTCAGTAGGGGGCTAGTAGGTGGTGTCCTGCGTATTTTAGATCAGAACAGGCGCCACTGAACACCACCGAAGTGACTCGGCAGCAGTGCAGAGTCTCCTCCGATGGGTTGCCTCTTGACGACTTGACATTGCTGCTCCCTGTGGATTGCCGTGCCGGGGCTGCGGCGGGACCGACCGGGGGTGTGTGGCTGTGGCTGTGGACGGGGTTTCGGAATGAGCGGCGTGGGTGCACTGCCTCTGAGGTGGCGCAGAGGCTGGGACTGAAAAAAAAGTCACTGATTACTCCCCGGGATTATGTACTTGTTTACTCACTGAAATTATGTCCTTGATCACTCCCTGAAAATTACTCCCTTGATTTCTCAATGAAATTATGTCCTCCATTACTCCATGAAATTACGTCCTAAAACTACGTCCTTGATTACTACCTGACTTTTTTTTGATTACTCTCTGAGATTATGTCATTGACTTTGTCCTGAAAGTAAGTCCTTGATCACGTCCCTGAAATTAAGTCCTTGATCACTCCCTGTAATTACGTCCTTGATTACTCACTGAAATTATGTTCTCGATAACTTCCTACAGTTAAATCCTGAAATTACGTTCTTGATGACTCCCTGAAATTACGTCCTTCATTACACCCTGTAAATTACATCTTTGATTACTCCCTGAAAATTAGGTCATTGACTACCTCTGGAAATTACTTCTTTGGCTGACCCCTGAAAAATTATGTTCAGTTGGAGTTCACTGATATTAACTTTTCTCTTGAAGACGTTCGTGTTGTTGATAGGGGTTTAGTGTGGTCGGTAAGAGAGAGAGAGAGAGAGAGAGAGAGAGAGAGAGAGAGAGAGAGAGAGAGAGAGAGAGAGAGAGAGAGAGAGAGAGGGGGGGGGGGGGGGGGGAGATGCACTGAGGGAGGGAGGGAGGGAGAGCTGGCAGAGGAAGGAGAGGAAGCGAGAGTCATGTTGTTGAGATATTCGTTTTTCTTTCCTTTTTTTTTTTTTGGATGAGACATGAGAGAGAGAGAGAGAGAGAGAGAGAGAGAGAGAGAGAGAGAGAGAGAGAGAGAGAGAGAGAGAGAGACAGACAGACAGACAGACAGACAGACAGACAGACAGACAGACAGACAGACGACAGAGCAAAAACAACCACTTCCCCGAGATTCAATCAAGGCAGACGACATGAAGACATTTAAAGGGAAGGACATATGACACAGTGTAATTGCATAAAACATAGCCATGGCCGCGAGTTCAAGTGTGGAAAGAACACAGTTTTTTTGGGGGAAGGGGGGGGGGGGGGGATAGCAGGGGTTCTGTTCTGATGAGGTCTGGTTTGGGGCCTCTTGTGTTGATTCACTTCAAACTGCACTTCAGTCTATCTTGTTTATAGCCTAACCGTGTGAGTGTGAGTGTGTGTGTGTGTGTGTGTGTGTGTGTGTGTGTGTGTGTGTGTGTGTGTTCTTTAATTTAACGTCTATCCACCTAATAGTGATCTTAGACAGTATGTAATGTAAGTGATGTGTGTGTGTGTGTGTGTGTGTGTGTGTGTGTGTGTGTGTGTGTGTGTGTGTGTGTGTGTGTGTGTGTGTGTCTGTGTGTGTGTGTGCATGTAATGTTTTTGGGGTATGCATGCGAACGGTTGGCGTTAATTTTGGGCGTACGTAGGTATGTATAATGCAAATAGGCCTAGATAAAAGAAAAAAGAAAGAAAACATCACATAACTGAATCTAAAACTTTAAAAGAAACACTAAATAAGCAACTAACACCAAGATGGGGAAAATAATATAAACATGAAAGTAAATGTCCGACTGGGCTCTTAATCAGTCCTTGAACAACTTCAAAAAATGTTTGATTCGTTAGAAATGACGTCTTGAAAGACTGACATCGACGGTTCAGTGTTCAACAACCAAGCAGGGAAATAGGGTTCATATTCTATCGCACAAAAAAGTAGATGGAACGGAGTGATTTGCTGGCCACAAATACAAGTCACATGTTTACAGATTTGGTTTTAAAGGCATCAAGCCTCAATTTAAAAATCATTTTTTTTACATCCTCTTTTGGTAGAGAGATTTTTTATACCTGTTTTATTGTCTGATATCTTGCTAAATAATACCCCTTTTTGTTTTTGGTGCCTTTTCCCTTATTTAAATAGAGTTCCAGGCTGC
>JADBJO010011798.1:53671-61171 GCA_016801955.1 Conus betulinus
ATTAAAATGGGTGACTTTTTTTTTTTTTTTTTTTGGCTGTCCCAACCTCTGCGCCACATCAGAGGCAGTACACCCACGCCACTCATTCCGACACACCGTCCACAGCCACAGCCCGGTCGGCTCCGCCGCAGCCCCGCCGGCACCGGCAATGCACAGAGAGCAGTCAATGTCAAGCCGTCAAGAGGCAACCCATCGGAGGAGAGACTGCACTGCTGCCGAGTCACTTCGGTGGTGTTCAGTGGCGCCTGTTCTGATCTAACATACACAGGACACCACCTACTAAGCCCCCTACTGACGACAATAATTGCTTAGTCGCGGAGCCGGCGTGAGTGAGCTCTCCCACCGGAGGGCGCCACCACGTCCGTCCAGCGACAGCCCCCATGGACCCGCCGATACCGGTGACCCCGACGGAAGCAAACCAAGGCCACAGACGTGGAGACGACATCGAAATTGAGGTCACCATGAGAACAGGGCATGAAGGGGCCACAGAATTTGAGAGACATTTTTTTTAAATGCTGATCGATGAGAATGAGGATGATTAAGATGATGCTACGGATTTCCATTTCGGTCTGAGACTACTTGACAGGGCTGTACTCTACGCTTCATTTCATAATATATCCCGGCGTCAACCAGCCCCGAGAGACACAGGCACCTGCAGAGTTGGTCAGGAAATTTGAGCAACACTCTCAGAAACGCATCCATTAAGTGGATGAAACTCGAGTGTGTGGTCCCAGTCCTCCCAACTGAGTCCGCAGCAAACGCAACTCTGGGTAGGAGCCGGTCGGGGCAGAAAAACCCACATGACTCTGATGGGATTCGAACCCACGACCTCCCAACCGGGAGTCCGCGACGCTAACCACTTCGCCACGACGGCTGGTTAAAATGGGTTACTTTGACTCATTTGTAAATTCATGATTTTAAGTGCCCTAGAAGCACTGCTATTAAAGCAAGACAACTGCAACTGTCTGTTCTGCTATTTGACTTGTATTAGCTTTTGGATTCTAGTATGTTTGTACTTCTGTTCTGACAATTAAGGATAGTCATTTCCACTTAAGTTTAGTTTATGAATGTGTTGAGGCCTTAAGTGCCTTTAAATGGATTATCGAACAAGCTCACACATTCTACATGGCCAACAGACAACCAATACTGGTTTGGGTTCATGAATAATGCGTGCCGGTTAATATAGGCCTGTGGCCCAATAGTTACCACTCCCCGGTTCATTTAACCCGAAATGATGTCTAAAGTGAGCTTCCTTTTCTTTAAGAATTTTATGATTTCTTACGTAGAACTTTTTTTTGAAATAAAGATAGCCATTTGATAGCTGTGCTATATGAAGCGCTTATGGTAAGCGTTACAAATAATTAACCTTGAGTGAAGTAAAATTAGTTAAGGAGGTAGGGCTGCATTTCTTAGGGGTTCTAACTTACCCAATCTTCCCCTACTTTCGTTGTGCTGAATGTCCTAGGCCTACGATATTGATAAAAAAAAAACCGTAACATTTCACAGCACACACACACACACACACACACACACACACACACACGCACGCACGCACGCACGCACACACAAGCGCGCGCGCACACACACACACACACACACACACATTCACAAACGCGCCACACACACACACACACACACACACACACACACACACACACACACACACACACACACACACACACACGCGCGCGCGCGCGCGCGAATGGAAATTTGACTTTCGTTAAAACATTTATGATAAAAATTACATTCGACTTGCGTTTTTTTATTCCATGGCAGGCTGCATTATTTTCTGTGATATTTTGACGATCAACCGCGGCGACGTTTTTCACTTTGCAGAAAAAAAAACGTCGCTGTAAAATATTACCGCTGCGACCATATTTCACAGGAAATGTTTAACTCTAGCAGTAGGATTTCAAGTGAAAATGTGTCGCAAGCGACAGCATTCACTGACTACAACTCAGCAATTTATTTCACAGCGTCCTGTCGCAACAACAAAAAAAAAAACTGTCGCAAAATTTCGTGCGACAGTATTTTATGGACAGCTACAACATTCTATAGGACATTTTTCTTGAGAATTTTTGTCGCGCGACATTTTTTTTTTTTCCAGAACATATTGTCGCTGCAACAATATTTCACGTGAAATGCTATCGCTGCGATACAATTCCACGGCGACAGTATTATATACGACACCGGCAAAAGGAGGTGGTGGCTTAGCTGGTTCGTGGCTTTATGATGAAAAAAATAAGTTTTGTTTATTCTAGTGTATTGTAATGATGATATTGATAGTAAGCTCCGGAAGTGAGCGATGGAAACTATCGTATATTAATGGTTGTCATATGTATCTAAACCATCCTTTGATATGAATAATGAATGTCCATTTGTTGATAAACAGGAGTGTGCGGAAATCTTTCCTTAACATGTGTCTAAGGGCCGTTACTGTTACTAACCAATAGTTTTATGAAGGGAAATCCTTTTCTGTAATGTAGTGATTATGTGAAATGAAAACAAAAATTCTTGTAGCGATGGAAGAGACATGACATGATAAAAACATTCTTATCTTGATGAAAGAGACGAAAGCAAATCATTTCTCATACGCTGTGATTATATTCTTGCTTATCGTAAAAGCGTCTGTGTGGAAATCCTTCTGCCTCCATTGTGTAAAGCATAATTTCGAAAGGGTATATGTGGACCCCCCCCCCCCGGAGACCCCCCCCCCCCCCCCCCCCCCCCCCCCCACCCCCCCCCCCCCCCCCCCCCCCCCCCCCAAAGTGTTAAACAGTATTTCGCAAAAGAGAATGTTCTATTGTGATATTGTATGGAAAAATGAGTGGATATCACTATGGGTATTTTCCCCAAGATCTGGTGAAATATAAAAGTAACTGTTGGTTATGAATTTGATTGATCACCATGATGAATAATAGCCATGTTATAGCACGCTAGATAGTCAAGGTAGTTATCAGTTTCCCCAGGTAAAGTCGTTATCCTGGTGTGACCCACAACTGGCTGCCACCGCTAGAGGATCTGGGCATAACAGGGTCTACCCCTTGTCTCCACCTGGCTGAAGATGTGGAGAGGTCGACGCGAGAGTCGACAGTGACCCGACCTGCCTCTGCGCCCGGGTTTGGGGCGTAGCCAAGAGCTACCCCTGTCTTCACCCTGCTGAGGCTGTGAGAGGTCGACGTGCGAGTATTATTTTGCGTTCGACCTTCGCTCCTGTTGTGGACAGAGCCGTCGCTTCGGTTTTGTGTGGACCCTGCGAGCTGCTCCTCGTGACTGTGCGAGTCCCAGGAGAGGACTTCTTCTACAGCATCTCCACGAGAGACTTGCGACGTCTGTGGACTGTCGAGCTGAGCCGGTCGCGGCCAAAGAAAACAATATTCGATATCGATGTGAATTGTACGCCTAGGGTCACGGTGTACATTATTCCACTGAATTGATTTTGTTGTATATTGCTGTGTTTTTGTGTATTTTGTGTTTTTATGACTCGGGCAGCACAAAAAAAGAAAACGTTGACTTGTTGCCTGGCTGTCCATGTTTCGAATGTATGTGTGTGTGTGTGAATTAAAAATTGTATACGCATCCGAATTTCTGTGAGTCAGACAGACACACGCACCAACGCATCCGTAACATCGTGAGTGGGCGTTTTTATTGATGTATATGTGCGTGTGTGATGGGCGAGTGTAATCAAACGTGTCTGTATGCGCGAGTGTATTCGTGTTAATCTGTACCCATATGTGTGTGTTTTATTTTCATGTGCTTGTGTATGTATGCGTGTATGTACATATAATGTGTATATGTATGTATGCATTATGCATGAAGGCATGAACTTTTGGATACCTGTTAGCCTCCACACAGCCAGGCATCAAACACTTCCTGTCCTTCTGTTGCGTTCCCTGGCATGTCGATCCGGCCTTCTTTGCCTTCTGGGACCCGTGGTAATGTAGAGATGTGCGCTTGCAAGAAGTTCTGGCATCCTGGATCTCAGCGTGTAGGCTTGAGCCTGTGCACTTTTTTTCCTTGTTGCTGCCCTGTGTCAGAGGATCACCTGTCTGCTTCATAAGATCCTATAAGGCCTGTCCTGGGACCCTCTTCAAACTGGTTGGAATGCCCAAAAACCCCGACTGTCCTCAGTATCCCTGGCTAAAACTTTTCCGTCTGGTCCTCCCGAACAACTTGATTTGTTAGTCGTATCAAAATCCTGACTCTGGCATCTTGTTCTGTTCTCCCTCATGGTCTTGTTTCACTTTCGTCTCAGAGCCAACCCTAACCCTAGCAATACAAAGAAGCTTAAGGCCTGTTTTTAGCCGATTCCAAAGAATTCTGATGAAGAATATTAGGGACCAATCGAGTTATTTTGGCTGCGAAGCAGTAGGCATGTGTGATGGAGTATTTCCGGAAGCTCCAAGTGCCTTGGACTGTATTCAGGGATGCACCTTTGGAAATCCTGCCATGGGATACGGTCCTTACGGCATTGCTAGAGGACAAAGGAACTGAAGCCTTGACTGGAGAGCTGGGGTCCTTTTCCTTCCTCCTTCCATGTCCTTTTCTATACTGGTTCAGCTGCCACTTCTTGTACCGCCTGCAGGTTTTTTTTTTTTTTCTGGTGCCCAATCTCTTTGCAGCAAAAGCACTTGATATTGGAATCTGGGCCGCCAGAAGCTCGCTTTCCACATTCTCCGGCTATAAGCTGCAGGTGAGCGGTCAACTTTGCCATGGTCTGTTTGATATAGCTATCCAGATCCTGCTTGGAAAGAAAACAACAAAAAAACAGACATGACCTGTGGCTCATCCTGAATTTTCTTCTGCACCCCATCCATGACGACATAGACGTGGTGATACTACTTCACTTCATAGACGGACTCTTCAGTGGTTCTGGGTCTCTCTCAACAGGACATATTTACCTGCCTCCTTGCCAGGGCTACCAGTGCGAAATTTCTAGATTGCCTCGCCCTGTGCATATCTTTCAGGCAGGTCCCTGAAGGCCGAATCGCAAGCACTGTGACCCTATCTGTTCTGGTCCTCTTAGGACTCCCCTGGGTCTTGGCTGACTTGTTGGAATTTTCACTTTACTGTGTCAATCAGCTCTCTGGCCCCAAAGCAAGCTTCCAACATTTTCATCATATGGGCGATATGAGCACTGACTGCCCGTCTTGGTGGCTATAATGAATAAGTCTTGAGCTTTTCCTTCCAAACACCATCCCAGGTAATTACGACTCTCATTCTCAGACTGGGTGGTGGCTGTTCTATAGCTGTCAAACCTGTACTTGAATGACAGCCAACTTGATTTTCCCGATATACTGTAGATTTGGGGGTAATTTTGGAGGGTCCCTCTTGGTCCAGAGTGGGGATGCCTAACAGGACTGTTTTCCCTGCTGCTGTCTGAGGAGTCAGAATACAATTTCGACTCAATACCAGCGCAATCATGGTGATCATGGCAGTAATGTCTGGTTCTGTATGACTCAGACCTTCGGCGCCTGCTCTCAAGTTTACTCTCGAGGTGGAGGGAGAACCTGACGGGGTCTGTCGTCCTCTGTCATGCCTGCTACTGCTGTACAGGTGATTCTCCCCCATCTCGATAATTTAGGTCATGGTCTCCAGCGTAATCTCGACGCCTGTGTGGTCGATCAACTGCGACAGAGACTCTGACCCAAATTTTGTGGCAGTGCTGTCTGCTAGGGGCTGTGCCTTGACAACGATGTAGACCTGTCGTGCGATCTCGCCCATGCCCTCGATCTGAATAATATAGTCTGAAAGACTTGCTCCGTCCTGGTGATTAATTTCTCACCTTTTTTTGGAGGGCTGGGGATCCAATTGTTCAGCAGACCCAGGACAGTCTACTTCCAACTCAATCAGGCTGTCCACAATTTTCAGGTGGATGAGCTGGAACTGGAGGCAGCTCGTCGAAACAAAGGAACTGGCATCACTGGCTTCAGCGGCCTGATGTATGCTCTTGCTTGCCCCCGAGTAACGTGTGAGGTCCAAAAATCATCCATGGACTGCTGTTCATTTCGTGGTGGGGTAAAGGAGTACACTGGTTTTTCTTTTTCCCGGCAATGCATTGGCCATTTGGGGGGCTCTATTAAGGTATCCCATGTCCAACATCAATCAGTGCAAGCAGGCTGTCACTGGGTTTGCCACTCAGAACGGACATCATCATGGACAATGTAATTTCCCCTTTCCTTTTTCCTTAAACACACAAGCTGCACTGCTCATTCCGTCGCTATGTATTTCAGCGCTATGGCGCTATGGTCTACCGAATAAAATCGTTTTCTCTTTGTATCAGTTGAGCAGCCGGTAAGTGCTAAAATAGAGTGCAATTAGCACCTGGTATGTGTAAAACACATCCAACACTCAATACTGTTAACAACCCCTGTTTCCTTCTGTGTTAAGTTACAGCTAGGGGTTGTACTTATTAAAAGTGCCAAGTATATCTTCTTTCTGACACCAACAAAGTGGTTTTCCTACACTCTGGAGAAGTTCGTTTATATACTTTAAGCACTTGCACATTCACACACAAGCACTACCTACCTTACCAGGTAAATCCAGACAGTGGCTAGGGGGCTATCGATCATCAGGATTCGTCTTAAGCCCTTTAACTGCACCAGGTACCGGTCGAATCTCTCACTTACCGCCCTGTCAGGTTGTTAGTCTCTGGGTCTAGCAATTGTACCTTCAAAGCCGTCCTTGCCGTCGTTACATCAATGGCTGTCCAAAGCCGACGTAACCATCTACGGCTGTTGGTCTGTCGTAGCGTAGGGGGCACAAGTGTCTCCTAAGGACAGGAGGGCCCTAGACGTGGTCTGTCACCAGTGTCACTGTCATCACGACGTAGTTCCCGAACTCGCTGTTAAGTTAGAGACCCGTCCTGTATGAGCCCTTGGGTCGTACTGACGGATTTCGTCTGCCTGTTTACCTGACCGTTAGTGAACACTTCTCCAAGCGAGGCTCACTTCCGTGGGCTCGCCTGTGTGCACAGACTCTGTGCGTCACTACAGAAATTAGAACGGTGTATGTTTTCTAATTCGAAAATCAAAGCAAAATAAGCAACGTGTAAAAAACAACAGCATTATCAATCAATTCAAAAACCTTTTGCACAAACATGTATGTGGCACAACTAGACAACATCACGAGAGACTTCCAGAACCTTACAATACAAAAATTCACCCATATAGTATGCAGAAGATTAAAAACCAAAAACAACACCAAAGGCAAGAAAAAACGTGTGTAAATCACTCCCTCGTCTTGATGTACGTCATGCGTTCATTTTTATAGCTGTTGACAACACGTTTTCACATCCATAGTGATATCGCACCTTAAACCCTGTCCATTCTTCAGCTTTGTAAGGATTTCCCGTTTGAAGCCCATGCAGCCATGGTCGCGAAGTGGTTTGAGGCTTTTTTTTCAACAGTCGTCTGCAATTCAGCATGTAAGATCCTCGCCCACTGAAGATACTCTGACTGTTCAGTCTGCGCCTGTCGGCGAGCAATACTTCCACTTTGA
>JADBJO010011799.1:0-5000 GCA_016801955.1 Conus betulinus
GTCTTGCTGGTGATTTCCTGTGGTTGGTGTCAGATGGGGGCAGGTGTGTCTTGCTGGTGATTCCCTGTGGCTGGTGTCAGATGGGGACAGGTGTGTCTTTTTGGTGATTCCCTGTGGTTGGTGGTCAGATGGGGACAGGTGTGTCTTTTTTTGGTGATTCCCTGTGGCTGGGTGTCAGATGGGGACAGGTGTGTCCCTTGGGTTGTGATGTGATTCCCTGTGGCTGGTGGGTCAGATGGGGACAGGTGTGTCTTTTTGGTGATTCCCTGTGGTTGGTGTCAGATGGGGACAGGTGTGTCTTTTGGTGATTCCCTGTGGTTGGTGTCAGATGGGGACAGGTGTGTCTTGCTGGTGCTTGGCTGGGTTGGTGTCAGATGGGGACAAGTTGTCCATGGGGTGGCCCCTGTGCTGTGGCGGGGTGTGGCGCCAGTGGGATCTCCTCAATGGTGGTGGGCATGGCGGCCCCTGTGCTGTGGCGGGGGTGTGGCGCCAGTGCTGGATCTCCTCAATGGTGGTGGGTATGGGGCGGCCCCTGTGCTGTGGGGGGGTGTGGTGGCCAGTGCTGGATCTCCTCATGGTGGTGGGTATGGGGTGGCCCTGTGCTGTGGCGGGGGGGGGGGGGGGGGGGGGGGGGGTGTGGCGCCAGTGCTGGATCTCCTCAATGGTGGTGGGTATGGGGCGGCCCCTGTGCTGTGGCGGGGGTGTGGCGCCAGTGCTGGATCTCCTCAATGGTGGGTGGGTATGGGGCGGCCCCTGTGCTGTGGGGGGGGGGGGGGGGGGTGGCGCCAGTGCTGGATCTCCTCAATGGTGGTGGGTATGGCGTGGCCCCTGTGCTGGGGCGGGGGTGTGGCGCCAGTGCTGGATCTCCTCAATGGTGGTGGGTATGGGGTGGCCCCTGTGCTGTGGCGGGGGTGTGGCGCCAGTGCTGGATCTCCTCAATGGTGGTGGGCATGGGGGCGGCCCCGGTCTCTGGCAGCTGCAGCATGACGACGACTCCCAGCAGACACATCACGCCGAACAGGATGCCAGGAGCCCACAGCGCCACCGCCGCCTGCACCACACAGCACCAACAGCGTCGTCACCTCCGCCCGCACCACTCAGCACAAAAAACGTCGTCACCGTCGTCACCGTCGTCACCGTCGTCGATTCCGCCCATATCTTTGTTTGTACAAACGTCCTTGTCACTGTCACTGATTTCTCAGCCTCGATATGTTTGTTCATAAACAAACAAACAAACAAACAAACAAGCAAACAAACAAACAAACAAACAAAAGAGAACGAAAGAACGAACGAATGGACGGACAAACAAATAAACAAACAAAACATCCATCTAAGCATTATGGCTTTTGTTATCACCACGACAAAGAAGCAAGCAATCAACGAAAACAAAAACAAAGAAAAAAAGAAAAAAAGAAAACGAACGAACGAACGAACAAACGAACGAATAAAAAGAAAGAAACGAACAAACGAACGAACGAACGAGCAAAGATCCAACCAGACAAACAACTAATTCATTTGAATGTTATTGCTGTTGTCGTCATCATCACAAATGTACAAAGCAAGTAAACAATTAAAAAAAAAAAAAGCAAACTTAATTTAAATAGTATTGCTGTCGTCACCATCATTACAAACATACGAGACAAACAGGGCAAACAATCAAGAAACAAACAAACAACACAACACATTTAAGCATTATTGCTGTTATCATCTTCGTTGTTGTGGATATGATCGTAGTCAGCTAATTAGTCATCGTGGGTGGAGTCTTGTTGATTATCATTATGGTTACTAGCTACCACCTCGTCAATGCCATCATGGCAGTTGTCATCACCATCGTCATTGTCGTGGTTATCTTCTTTCTTCTTCTTCTTCTTCTTCTTCTCCCCCTCCTCGTTCCTCTCCTTCTTGTTCTTCATATAGCCACGTCATAGCTCATAGTGTTTGTGTCACTGTTCTGTGCATCATCTATAGCCACGTCATAGCTCATAGTGTTTGTGTCACTGTTCTGTGCATCATCTATAGCCACCACGTCATAGCTCATAGTGTTTGTGTCACTGTTCTGTGCATCATCTATAGCCACGTCATAGCTCATAGTGTTTGTGTCACTGTTCTGTGCATCATCTATAGCCACGTCATAGCTCATAGTGTTTGTGTCACTGTTCTGTGCATCATCTATAGCCACGTCATTGCTCATAGTGTTTGTGTCACTGTTCTGTGCATCATCTATAGCCACGTCATTGCTCATAGTGTTTGTGTCACTGTTCTGTGCATCATCTATAGCCACGTCATTGCTCATAGTGTTTGTGTCACTGTTCTGTGCATCATCTATAGCCACGTCATAGCTCATAGTGTTTGTGTCACTGTTCTGTGCCCTCATCTATAGCCACGTCATTGCTCATAGTGTTTGTGTCACTGTTCTGTGCATCATCTATAGCCACGTCATTGCTCATAGTGTTTGTGTCACTGTTCTGTGCATCATCTATAGCCACGTCATAGCTCATAGTGTTTGTGTTACTGTTCTGTGCAACATCTTCATCTCCGGACTACCTTCTATGAACAGTAAGTTTTACAGGGCAGTCACACCCCTAGCCCCCCCCCCCCCTCCCCCCGCGTTTGCACACGTTAATGGACTTTCTGTGAACAGTAAGTTTTACAGGGGCAACCCCCCCCCCCCCCCCCCCCTCCCCCGTGTTTACACACGTTAATGGACCTTCTGTGAACAGTAATTTTACAGAGCAGTTTACCCCCCTCCCCCCCCCCCCCCCCCCCCCGCGCGTTTACACACGTTAATGGACTTTCTGTGAACAGTAAGTTTTTACAGAGCAGTTAACCCCCCTCCCCCTCCCGTGTTTACACACGTTAATGGACTTTGTGTAGACAGTAGGTTTTACAGGGCAGTAACACCCCCCACCCTTCCCTCGTGTTTACACACGTTAATGGACTTTCTTTGCGAGAAGAATTTTCTATGTGGTTATTTACTTTTGATTAGAGATAGCGTTTTTGTGACAATGGGAAGTAATTTGAACAGCAGAGTCTCAAAGCATTCTTATGATTTTGAGGAAAAACAAATTTGCAAACTTCTGGTAATGGTAACACCTCACAAGAAAACATCCGGTGAAATATTGAACAATTTGTCTGCAGTGAAGATCATGCCGGTTTGTTTTAAAATATTTTTTTCGTCAATGAAATGCAGGTGTGTATTCGATAGGCACTAAGGCTGGTTGATATTAACATTGATAAAAGCATTGCGTGCTTTTAACTGTTGTGTAAAAGAGGCAGCAGAATGCACGAAGAAACAGATTAACATTGAAAAATACCCAAAGCAAGATAACTGGTTTGCATTAGAGTGCCGAGCTAAGAAAAGAAAACACTTGTCAGATATCACAGACATGTCGGCAATAATGTTGAAAATGTCTCGTGATCCTACTGTGAAGGTAGGCGAGAATAGAAACATCTTTGAACGTGAAAGGAGAAATAACATGATGGTGCTTCGACAGAAAGTCCATTAACGTGTGTAAACGGGGGGGGGGGGGGGGGGGGGGGGGGGGGGGGGGGGTAACTGCTCTGTAAAAATTACTGTTCACAGAAAGTCCATTAACGTGTGTAAACACGGGGGGGGGGGGTAACTGCCCTGTAAAACTTACTGTTCACAGAAAGTCCATTAACGTGTGTAAACGCGGGTGGAGGGGGGGGGGGAGGGATGTGACTGCCCTGTAAAACTTACTGTTCATAGAAGAGTCCGGAGATGAAGATGTTGCACAGAACAGTAACACAAACACTATGAGCTATGACGTGGCTATAGATGATGCACAGAACAGTGACACAAACACTATGAGCAATGACGTGGCTATAGATGATGCACAGAACAGTGACACAAACACTATGAGCAATGACGTGGCTATAGATGATGCACAGAACAGTGACACAAACACTATGAGCAATGACATGGCTATAGATGATGCACAGAACAGTGACACAAACACTATGAGCAATGACGTGGCTATAGATGATGCACAGAACAGTGACACAAACACAATGAGCAATGACGTGGCTATAGATGATGCACAGAACAGTGACACAAACACTATGAGCAATGACGTGGCTATAGATGATGCACAGAACAGTGACACAAACACTATGAGCAATGACGTGGCTATGGATGATGCACAGAACAGTGACACAAACACTATGAGCAATGACGTGGCTATAGATATGCACAGAACAGTGACACAAACACTATGAGCTATGACGTGGCTATAGATGATGCACAGAACAGTGACACAAACACTATGAGCAATGACGTGGCTATAGATGATGCACAGAACAGTGACACAAACACTATGAGCAATGACGTGGCTATAGATGATGCACAGAACAGTGACACAAACACTATGAGCTATGACGTGGCTATAGATGATGCACAGAACAGTGACACAAACACTATGAGCTATGACGTGGCTATAGATGATGCACAGAACAGTGACACAAACACTATGAGCTATGACGTGGCTATAGATGATGCACAGAACAGTGACACAAACACTATGAGCTATGACGTGGCTATAGATGATGCACAGAACAGTGACACAAACACTATGAGCAATGACGTGGCTATAGATGATGCACAGAACAGTGACACAAACACTATGAGCTATGACTTGGCTATAGATGATGCACAGAACAGTGACAAAAACACTATGAGCAATGACGTGGCTATAGATATGCACAGAACAGTGACACAAACACTATGAGCAATGACGTGGCTACTGATGCGAAGTAATATTATGAAATTGCAGGCAAATAACAAGCTGGTTTGGTGAAATAATACTTTACCGTTAATAACACGTTCACATCGGTGGCATTCATTCAAAAGCTGTTTAACTTAAATCAAACAAACAATGTGTCGTATCTTTTGATTTTCAACAGGCTTTTGAATCAGTTCTTAAAACTTTACTGTGGCAATCTCGCTTTAAAAGCGGTATTCTTTGGAAACGTTATGGATG
>JADBJO010011799.1:10000-37500 GCA_016801955.1 Conus betulinus
AGCAGGGAGGGGAGGTAATAAGCACCTGTAGCCAGGAGCAGGGAGGGAGGTAATACAACACCTGTAGCCAGGAGCAGGGTAGGGAGGTAATACAACACCTGTAGCCAGGAGCAGGGAGGGGAGGTAATACAACACCTGTAGCCAGGAGCAGGGAGGGGAGGTAATACAACACCTGTAGCCAGGAGCAGGGAGGGAGGTAATAGAACACCTGTAGCCAGGGTCAGGTAGGGGAGGTAATACAACGCCTGTAGCCAGGAACAGGGAGGGAGGTAATACAACACCTGTAGCCAGGGTCAGGTAGGGGAGGCTATACAACACCTGTAGCAAGGAGCAGGGAGGGGAGGTAATACAACACCTGTAGCCAGGAGCA
This sequence comes from Conus betulinus, assembly GCA_016801955.1. NCBI lineage: Eukaryota > Metazoa > Mollusca > Gastropoda > Neogastropoda > Conidae > Conus > Conus betulinus. Next base: position 10,371 of record JADBJO010011799.1, read on the forward strand.
GGGAGGGAAGGTAGTACAACACCTGTAGCCAGGAGCAGGGAGGGGAGGTAATACAACACCTGTAGCCAGGAGCAAGGAGGGGAGGTAATGCAACACCTGTAGCCAGGGTCATGTAGGGGAGGTAATACAACACCTGTAGCAGGAGCAGGGAGGGAGGTAATACAACACCTGTAGCCAGGAGCAGGTAGGGGAGGTAGTACAACACCTGTAGCCAGGAGCAGGGAGGGAGGTAATACAACACCTGTAGCCAGGAGCAGGTAGGGGAGGTTATACAAGATCTGTAGCCAGGAGCAGGGGAGGGGAGGTAATACAACACCTGTAGCCAGGAGCAGGGAGGGGAGGTAATAAGCACACCTGTAGCCAGGAGCAGGGAGGGAGGTAATACAACACCTGTAGCCAGGAGCAGGTAGGGGAGGTAATACAACACCTGTAGCCAGGAGCAGGGAGGGAGGTAATACAACACCTGTAGCCAGGAGCAGGGAGGGAGGTAATAGAAACACCTGTAGCCAGGGTCAGGTAGGGGAGGTAATACAACGCCTGTAGCCAGGAACAGGGAGGGAGGTAATACAACACCTGTAGCCAGGGTCAGGTAGGGGAGGCTATACAACACCTGTAGCAAGGAGCAGGGGGGGAGGTAATACAACACCTGTAGCCAGGATCAGGGAGGGAGGTAATACAACACATGTAGCCAGGGTCAGGTAGGGGGAGGTTATGCAACACCTGTAGCCAGGAGCAGGGAGGGGAGGTAATACAACACCTGTAGCCAGGAGAACGGAAGGGAGGTTATACAACACCTGTAGCCAGGAGCGGGGAAGGGAGGTTATACAACACCTGTAGCCAGGAGCAGGGAGGGAGGTTATACAACACCTGTAGCCAGGAGCAGGGAGGGAGGTAATACAACACCTGTAGCCAGGAGCAGGAAAGGGAAGTAATACAACACCTGTAGCCAGGAGCAGGGAGGAGAGGAGAAGTGAACCCGCTGCCAGACACAGAAACCCACAAGTGACGCTCCTTCTGCCGAACCTGTACACACAGACACACATATACACACAGACACACACACACCCACACACACACACACACACACACACACACACACACACACACACACACACACACACACACACACACACACACACGCACGCACGCACGCACACTCACACACACACACACACACACACACACACACACACACACACATATACACACACACACGCACGCACACACACACACACACACACACACACACACACACACACACACACACACACACACACACACACATGTGTGATATCCGAGGTTGCTCAAGCAAACAGCATAGAAAGTCCATTTCACCAAATCCGTATCACTGCCCTTTTCGCTAAGTGATGGAACGGCAATCAAAAAACCACGTTCCTAGTTGTTGTTCGGTGTGTGAATCCTTATTCATAGCTATGTTGTTGTTCGGTGTGTGCATCCTTATTTATGGCTATGCCCAGTATTTCCAGCTGGCACACTGAGACACAAAAATAAAACCTGAAGCAAATAGAAGTTGAATCAGAGATGATCCCAGTGCCCATGTAACATTTAGGGATAAGCTACGTAATTTCATTGTAGTAAAATTCTGTAATATGGCACCACGTCACATGGTATCATAGCATGTGATATATCAGTTTATTCGGCCCGTCCTGGCGTTTCCATGTCAACTGTGAAATCTGAAAGTTCTCCCTACCTACTTTCCTGTATTAGCATTTTCTTTCCCTCTCTGTCCCCTCTACAAACCTTTCTTCTCTATAAATATTTGCCAGACATTGTCTTAGTATTAAGAAAATTGTTGGCCTGTAGTGTATTTTGAATCATGTCCAGCAGACCAACACACTGGAATTTTCCTTTTTTTTTTCTGAGGTGGGTGGGGTGGGGACTAGGGGAAAAGGTGAGTGGGTGGGTGGGGATTCCGTAATGTCCCCTATCACACAATCTTCATGTGATTGAACGAAGCCGGACGTTCTCTAATACTACAACAGTCTACAAAATGTTAACTTAAAACAAAAAAAAAAAAAAAAAAAAAAAGAAAAAAAATGTTTTCCAGTCCGGCTGTCTGTTGAACTCCAGACCTTGGAACTAAAGTCCAGTGCCTTAACCACTCAACCCCCGCCTCCAGGATGTCCAGCAAACCTTGCAGGATGGGCAGGGAGTTAGCACAGGTCACCATCAGACACCTGATGTCCAGCACACCTTGCAGGATGGGCAGGGAGTTAGCACAGGTCACCATCAGACACCTGATGTCCAGCACACCTGATGGGCAGGGAATTAGCACAGGTCACCACACCTGATGTCCAGCACACCTTGCAGGATGGGCAGGGAGTTAGCACAGGTCACCATAAGACACCTGATGTCCAGCACACCTTTCAGGATGGACAGGGAGTTAGCACAGGTCCCCGTCAGACACCTCACCAGGGGAGACGCCTCACTGTTGCCTAGTCATATCAATCATGGTCACTTCTGCCTGTTGCCACTCAACATGCGCGGGGCGTCACATACTCCTTATGACGACAGTAACTGTCTGGGAGCAGTCATGATAATGTTAATATTGCTGTCTCCCTCCCCCCCCCCTTTCCATGTCGCCACCATTTACTTTCTGAGGCAGTGGTAGACAGTAAGGTGGGCATCACTTACTTTCTGAGGCAGAGATAGACAGTGAGGTAGGCACCACTTACTTTCTGAGGCAGAGGTAGACAGTGAGGCAGAGGTAGACAGTGAGGCAGAGGTAGACATTGAGGTAAGCACACTTACTTTCTGAGGCAGAGGTAGACAGTGAGGGAGAGGTAGACAGTGAGGCAGAGTAGACAGTGAGGTACGCATCACTTACTTTCTGAGGCAGAGGTAGACACATGAGATAGGCGTCACTTACTTTCTGAGGCAAGAGGTAGACAGTGAGGTAGGCATCACTTTCTGAGGCAGAGATAGACAGTGAGGTAGACATCACTTACTTTTGAGGCAGAGGTAGAGTGAGACAGCGAGATAGGCATTATTTACTTTCTGAGGCAGAGGTAGACAGCGAGGTAGGCATTATTTACTTTCTGAGGCAGACGTAGACAGTGAGGCAGAGGTAGACAGTGAGGTATAGTAGACAGTGATGTAGGCATACTTTTCTGAGGCAAAGGTAGATAGTAAAGTAGACTATCACTTACTTTCGGAGGCAGGGGAGACAGTGAGGTAAGATGTAGACAGTGAGGTAGAGGTAGACAGTGATGTAGGCATCACTTAGACTTTCGGAGGCAGACGAAGACAGTGAGGCAGAGGTAGATAGTGAGAGAGTAGACATAACTTGCTTTCTGAATCAGAGGTACACAGCGAGGAAAGCATCACTTACCTTTTGAAGCAGAGAGTAGACAGTGAGGCAGAGGTAGACAGTGAAGTAGGCATCACTTACTTTTTGAGGCAGAGGTAGACAGCGAGGTAACCATCACTTACTTGCTGAGGCTGAGGTAGACAGTGAGGAGGCATCACTTTCTGAGGCACAGGTAGAGACAGTGAGGCAGAGGTAGACTTTTGAGGCGGAGGTAGACAGTGAGGTAGACATCACTTACTTTCTGAGGCAGAGGTAGACAGTGAGGCAGAGGTAGACAGTGAGGCGGAGGTAGACAGTGAGGTAGGCATCACTTACTTTCTGAGGCAGAGGTAGACAGTGAGGCAGACATCACTTACTTTCTGAGGCAGAGGTAGACAGTGAGGTAACAATCACTTACTTTCTGAGGCAGAGGTAGACAGTGAGGAAGGCAGGGAATTCCATCAGAGCCTGCAGGAAGAAGTTCAGGAACCGGTCTCCAGACACACTCGCTGACGTCAGCATCAGGCCGTAATACGTCAAAGCGTTGGCGATCCTTGAACGGAACAGAGCAAAACAATGTGCTGCCAGAATTGCCTCCGTCATTCTCTGGTGTCGCCATTGTCATCATCATCACTGCCATCGTCGGCAAGAACAAAGAGCAAAGCTATGTGTATCATCATCATCATCATCATCATCATCATCATCATCATCATCATCATCATCGTCGTCGTCGTCGTCGTCATCATTATCATCATCATCATCATCATCATCATCATCATCATCATCATCACCGCCATCACCACCATCATCGTCATCATCATCATCACCATCACCATCATCATCACCACCATCACCATCATCATCACCATCATCATCATCATCATCATCATCATCATCATCACCATCACCATCATCATCATCATCATCATCATCATCATCATCATCATCATCATCATCATCATTACCATCACCATCACCATCATCATCATCACCATCATCATCATCACCATCACCATCATCATCATACCGCCAGCAGAAGAGTTTTTTATTTTTTTAACTTCTTTCTCCCTTTATCATTTTTGAAATACTGATGTCGTTATCATCACTGTCATCAGCATCACTGCCATTATCGCCAAGAGAACAAAACAAAACAATGTGAAGTTGTTGTTTTTTCCCCGTCAGCCCTAAAAGTCAGGAGGTCCTTAGTCAAACGGTTAGAACATTTGCCAGCGGAAGTAACGGCCGTGTGTTCGAACCACCCGTCTGGGTCTATCGCAAAGTATGCAATACCTGATTCACATCAGGCAGCGTTAAAGGCGGCAGAAGGTTAGGGATGGGCTTGCCTTCCTTTATGCTGGGCCACAGTCACATTGAATACCTGACAGTTCACTGCGCCTACGACCAATAGGCTTTAGACATACACCTTGACCTCTTTTTAACCCCTGCTATCATGGTTGCCATCACCAGTAGCACTCTCACCTTTTTATCAACAGCAGCACCAGCAATGAAGAATACCAGAAAAAGTAACATAGTTACCAGTCTGATTCTCAATCGGCGCAATGTTCTACCTTTTGTCAAACTAATACACAGCTAGATGTAACAACATTGATAAAGAAAGAATGGTTTGAACAAATGTGTTAAACTATGGAACACACACATATTGCGATGCAAAAGACCTACCATCCAGTGTGTTTTCCTTTTAACCCGATCAACTTGCCAGACAAACCAGGCGAAAAAAAAAACAAAAAAAACTCCCAGATCAGATCACAAGTAAACAAAGGAACACACTGGAACCTAGACTAATGCGTTCGCTTCTCGCTTTTACCATTTTCAATTGTAGGCAACGTAACCCTATTTCTACAGGCTTTATTTAGATTTCAGGTGGGTGGTGCTGGAATTCAAAAAGCAACTGAAAAGTCATGCCCCCAAACCGTCACTGTCTATCGAGTTGTCGACGCAGGAGAAGATCAAGAGAGGTAAGAGGAAGAGCAGGAGAGGGGAGGAGTAGGGAGGATGTGTGTGTGTGTTGAGAAGAGGATGTAATGAAAGAATGCTGAAACTTTTCTGTGGCACTTGACAGATTGTCTGTGGCACTGCTGGTACCTCAGAAGAGCAGACTGTTAACCCTGCGTCAGGCAATAAAAGAAAAAAAGAAGTTCAAACCACCAGCCTTGCGGCTGGCAACTTGGAACGTCAGAACGATGTATGCTGGTCCTTCTGACGACCTCCAGCAGGTTGACGACGCCAGAAAAACAGCCATCATTCACGGCGAGCTGAAGAGGTTCAACATCGACATCGCCGCGCTGCAAGAGACAAGACTCCCCTCCAACGGCAGCCTCAGGGGAGAACGACGACACGTTCTTTTGGCAAGGACTGGAGCTATTGGACCAGCGACTATATGGCGTTGAATTCACAGTGCGAAGCTCTCTCCTATCCTCAGTGAACCACCTTCCAAAGGCACAGCCGGAATCCTCTCTCTCCGGCTCAAGACCTCTTCGGGACCACCAACATCCTTAACACCTACGCTCCCACTCTCTGCTTTACAGCCGAGGCTAAGGATGAGTTCTATGAGGAGCTGGAAGCCAAGATCAGAGAGGTACCTGCAAAGGAACACCTGCTCTTGCTCAGGGACTTCGACGCCTGGATTGGTGCAGACCACAGCTCCTGGCCCCGCTGCATCGGGCCTCTTCGGCACTGGCAAGCTCAGTGAGAACGGACAGCGGCTACTTGAGCTTTGCTGCCTCCACGACTTCTGTATCACGAACATCCCCCACACCAAGCCACACCACAGAGTGTCCTGGAGGCACCCCAGATCCCGTCACTGGCATCAGCTGGACTCCATGATCACCTGAAAACCCTTGCTCAACCATGTGCTCGTCACCCGCAGTTAGCACAGTGCTGACGGCGACGTTGACCACTACCTGGTCTGCAGCAAGGTGCGTCTTCGGCCCAAGAGAGAACCCAGGGAAATGACGTCCTCAAATCAATACAGCCATGACGCCAGTGCCCGAACTGTGCAAACGCCTCTCTCTCTCTCTCTCTCTCTCTCTCTCTCTCTCTCTCTCTCTCTCTCTCTCTCTCTCTCTCTCTGAGTGATTGACGCTGTTGTACGTTGTTCGATGTTAGTTACAACTGATACATACAGAAAAAGCTTTTGTTATGATATACATTTCTGATAAAGGGGCATCAAACACGGGGGTGTCTAATTTTCGTATGTGTCTGACTTCGGGAAATTCGTTTTTTTTTTTTTTTTTTTTTTTTTTTTTATAGAAGCAAGGCGTGGGAGAAGTAAGGCTCTGAGAGTTTTCAGACAAAGAATGCAGGTGGCAGGAACGGAACAACGATCTACAGAACTGCCACAGACTTAGTATGTTTCGTTTGGTCATGATTTACATTTTGCTCAAACTAATTTGTACATTAATATTGATATACATTTAGTATCTATAATGTCGAAGTTCCGTTTTGAGGTATCATATTTAGCTGTGAAATGGTTTAAGTCGCAGAAATCACATAACCTCAGTCACTTTGCCAACTGTGTCAAGACATGAAGGAAGATCATTTGTATTGTGCGTTTTTTACGCTGCTTCACTTAATCAAAAGACAAACATCATAGTAGAGGATTCTAAAAAAAAAACTCTAATGCTATCAAAGAAAGTTTAAAAAAAAAATGTTATCGCATAGTAATCTTGTTATGACTTAAAAAATCACATGATTACGCAAGGCTTTTCAGATGGGAGAGAGCACACAATGTTACATCATTGTTTTGTTTGTATTGTTATCCTTCTGACAATGTTACATCGTTGTTTTGTTTGTATTGTTATCCTTCTAACAATGTTACATTACTGTTTTGTTTGTATTGTTATCCTTCTAACAATGTTACATCATTGTTTTTTTTTGTTGTTATCCTTCTAACAATGTTACATCATTGTTTTGTTAATATTGTTATCCTTCTAACAATGTTACATCATTGTTTTGTTAATATTGTTATCCTTCTAACACTGTGGACTTGTTGTTCCTGATGCACACATCTTTAAAGCATAAACTGATGCTGCATTTCTATGATCCATGAATAAACAATTGTCATTGTAAATCTGTCCGTCTGTCTGTCTGTCTTTCTGTCTCTCGTTATTGTGTGTTTTATTGTGTGTGTGTGTGTGTGTGTGTGTGTGTGTGTGTGTGTGTGTGTGTGTGTGTGTGTTCGCGCGTGCGCCCGCGAGCGCGCGCGCGCGCGCGCGCGCGCGCGCGCGTGTGTGTGTATCTGCGTACGCGCGCGCGCCTGTGTGTCCGAAATGTTCCTTTTTCATATATAACTTTAGGCCAAACACTCACCACAAGTACGTAATGCAGAGGGTAATCTTGGCCATCAGCTTGCTCCCCAAAACATCCAGCGCAGTATATTTCTTCACCCCTTCTGATCCCTCCACTGTCGAAACCTTCGCACCATCGAAGACGACTGTCTCCTCCTTCAGTCCTGCATTCTCATTGGCTGGATCATCCTGATGACGCGGACTTCCTTCTGGTGGAAACTGTACTGGCCTTGCATTGGTCTGGATCTCATGACCTAGACACTTCTCACCGTTTGCATTGCTCTGAATCTCATGACCTAGACACTTCTCACCGTTTTCACTGGTCGATGTTAAAGTGGCGGCCTCTGGGGTGGGCTGGCCGGTTAAAATGGCGTCCAGAGCCTGGAGAACTTTGTGGTAAGGGACGCCATTCATCCGGCTGGCTTTCTGAAGAACTCGTTCAACAGCAGTTCTCCTGTGGTTGGCCACCAGCCAGCGCATGGACTCATGCAGACACCTGCAATTAACCACGACTGGTAAAGTGATTCACCCCCACAACTACAATAACAATCCAGTCAGGTGTCTCAACAACAAACACACTGATCATCAACAAACCAGTCGGGTGTCTCATCAACAACACACATACAATCAACAAACCAGTCAGGTGTCCCATCAACAACACACATACAATAAACAAACCAGTTAGGTGTCTCATCAACAACACACCTACAATAAACAAACCAGTCAGGGGTCTCATCAACAACACACATACAATAAACAAACCAGTCAGGTGTCTCATCAACAACACACCTACAATAAACAAACCAGTCAGGTGTCTCATCAACAACACACCTACAATAAACAACCAGTCAGGTGTCTCATCAACACACATACAATCAACAAACCAGTCAGGTGTCTCATCAACACAACACACATACAATCAACAAACCAGTCAGGTGTCTCATCAACAACACACCGATCATCAACAAACCAGTCAGGTGTCTCATCAACACACATACAATAAACAACCAGTCAGGTGTCTCATCAACAACACACCTACAATATAACAACCAGTCAGGTGTCTCATCAACAACACACCTACAATAAACAACCAGTCAGGTGTCTCATCAACACACATACAATCAACAAACCAGTCAGGTGTCTCATCAACAACACACATACAATGAACAAACCAGTCAGGTGTCTCATCATCAACAACACACCGATCATCAACAAACCAGTCAGGTGTCTCATCAACACACATACAATAAACAAACCAGTCAGGTGTCTCATCAACAACACACCTACAATAAACAACCAGTCAGGTGTCTCATCAACACACATACAATAAACAACCAGTCAGGTGTCTCATCATCACACACATACAATAAACAACCAGTCAGGTGTCTCATCAACAACACACATACATGAACAAACCAGTCAGGTGTCTCATCACACACACATACAATAAACAAACCAGTCAGGTGTCTCAATAACACACATACAATAAACAAACCAGTCAGGTGTCTCATCAACAACACACCTACAATAAACAAACCAGTCAGGTGTCTCATCAACAACACACACATACAATCAACAAACCAGTCAGGTGTCTCATCAACAACACACATACAATAAACAAACCAGTCAGGTGTTTCATCATCAACAACACACCTACAATAAACAACCAGTCAGGTGTCTCATCAACACACATACAATAAACAACCAGTCAGGTGTCTCATCAACAACACACCTACAATCAACAAAACCAGTCAGGTGTCTCATCAACAACACACTGATTACCAACAAACCAGTCAGGTGTCTCATCAACACACATACAATAAACAAACCAGTCAGGTGTCTCATCAACACACATACAATAAACAAACCAGTCAGGTGTCTCATCAACAACACACCTACAAAAAACAAACCAGTCAGGTGTCTCATCAACAACACACATACAATAAACAAACCAGCCAGGTGTCTCATCAACAACACACTGATTACCAACAAACCAGTCAGGTGTCTCATCAACAACACACTGATTACCAACAACAAACCAGTCAGGTGTCTCATCAACAACACACTGATTACCAACAAACCAGTCAGGTGTCTCATCAACAACACACTGATTACCAACAAACCAGTCAGGTGTCTCATCAACAACACACTGATTACCAACAAACCAGTCAGGTGTCTCATCAACAACACACATACAATCAACAAACCAGTCAGGTGTCTCATCAACAACACACCGATCATCAACAAACCAGTCAGGTGTCATCATCAACAACACACATACAATCAACAAATCAGTCAGGTGTCTCATCATCAACACACATACATACAACAAACCAGTCACAATCAAACACACTGATTACCCAGTCAGGTGTCTCATCAACAACACACTGATTACCAACAAACCAGTCAGGTGTCTCATCAACAACACACTGATACCAAACAAACCAGTCAGGTGTCTCAACAAACCAGTCAGGGTCTCATCAACAACACACATACAATAAACAAACCAGTCGGGTGTCTCATCCACAATACACATACAAACAATCACAAACCAGTCGGGTGTCTCATCATCAACACACATACAATAAACAAACCAGTCAGGTGTCTCATCAACAACACACTGATTACCAACAAACCAGTCAGGTGTCTCATCAACAACACACTGATTACCAACAAACCAGTCAGGTGTCTCATCAACAACACACATACAATCAACAAACCAGTCAGGTGTCTCATCAACAACACACCGATCATCAACAAACCAGTCAGGTGTCTCATCAACAACACACATGCAATCAGCAAATCAGTCAGGTGTCTCATCAACAACACACATACAATAAAACAAACCAGTCAGGTGTCTCATCAACAACACACTGATTACCAACAAACCAGTCAGGTGTCTCATCAACAACACACTGATTACCAACAAACCAGTCAGGTGTCTCATCAACAACACACTGATTACCAACAAACCAGTCAGGTGTCTCATCAACAACACACTGATTACCAACAAAACCAGTCAGGTGTCTCATCAAACACACTGATTACCAACAACCAGTCAGGTGTCTCAAAAAACAACACACCTACAATCAACAAACCAGCAGGTGTCTCATCAACAACAACACACCTACAGTCAACAAACCAGTTGGGTGTCTCAACAACAACACGCCGATCATCAACAAGCAAGCAGCCAAGGGATTGGTGTACATATACACAATCGCTAAACAACCGTCCAGGAGATTCAACTTTCCGTCTGTAAGCCCGTCTGGCGGCCATTTTTTTCTCAACACACGGACAGATAAGTCGCTCTTCGTTCTTTGTTTGTGCTGTCCTAAATGTTAAATCTGATCTTTTTTTTTTTTTTTTTTAACCTGAAGAAGACCCAAGAGGTCGAAATGCATTGTCTTGTCTGTGCTTTTTTTTTTGTCAATGTCCTTGGCGATAACTAACCCCCTCTCTTTCTAAATTTTGCTTCGTTCTCCGCCCTCAGTCACTCCATTTTGAAACTTTGCATCTGTAGTCAATAAATAAGCAGCAGAGAATTTAATTCAAACAACTGAAATCAGTGAGCAGCCATCAAAGTGAATCCATAGAATCATAACCGTCATAAGGGTTAGTTCACATACATCTACAATCACCACCACGCTCCCACATTCACAGTCAGCCAACGGCTTCATCCAGACGCCTCCTATCCCCACTAGAAAAGGGATTAATCCATACACTTACATTCACAACTGGCCAAGGGATTAATGGCAATTACAATTAGAATCAGCGAAAGGATTAAGAACACACTGATAATCACAGTCAGCGCCGGGATTTTCAAAACACCTGTAATCATATAGATTTATCAACATACCTATACTCATAATAGGTTTATCAATACACCTATAATCTTAATAGATTTATTAATACACCTATAATCCAAATAGATTTATCAATACTTCATAATCCTAATAGCTTTATCAATACACCTGCCATCATGACAGATTTATCAATACACCTTCAATCACAACCAACCGAAAGATAAATCCACACTCTTTCAATCACAGCCAGCCAAGGGATTATTTCTTTTTCTTTTTCTTTTTTTTAAGAGACTACTTATACAGCGCCTATCCTCGGCCAGAGACCAAGCTCTAAGCGCTCTACAATCCGCATTTTCGTTTACACAACGGGCTGCCTACCTGGGTAGAGCCGACTGAAGAGCTGCCTACTGGCGCTTTATTCAGTCGTTTCCCGTGTCATTCAGTCAATATCGTTCATTCAGGTTAACAACTCTTTCATTCTGTTGATTTTTCACGCAGAGTACATGCTATGTGTAACGTGGCATCCATAACAACGGCCAAACTGGCCTTCTCTTCCGAACATTGGTGATGGGATTTTACGTGTGTGCAAGATGTTTTGCGTGCGTTCACATACGGAACCTCGGTTTAATTCCCATTCGAAGAACTATTTGGGAAACAGAGTCAGAACCAATATTAACTCTGAGGGAAAAATCCCCCTGTACCGAAACGGCCCGGTGGAGATTCGAACCCGCAACCCCAGGATCGCCAAAATTACGAGTCAGGCGCTCTACCGACTGAGCTATTCCGGCCCCACATTCCTTCAATCACAGACAGTCAAGGATTGATTCACATTTCAATAGTTATCACAACAACCAAAAGACTGATCCACATTCTTACAATCTAAACCAACCAAGGATTGATTCACATTTCAATCATCGCAACAACCAAAAGACTGATCCACAATCTTACAATCTAAACCAACCAAGAATTGATTCGCATTCTGATCCACATTCTTACAATCTAAACCAGCCAAGGATTGATTCACATTTCAATAATCACAACAACCAAAAGACTGATCCACAATCTTACAATCTGAACCAGCCAAGGATTGATTCGAATACCTACAATCATAACCACTGAAAGGATAAACCAAACACCTATAAATTATTAACAACTAGCAAAAGAATGAACTCACACACCCACACTTACAACAAGCAAAGGGATTAATCCATACACTACACATTTGCGACTCGCAAAGCGATTTATCGACACACTTACAATTAACGAACAACCGGGAAGGGGATTAATGCACCTAACATCAATAAATAATCGGCAAAGGGATTTATCCACACACCTACAGTCAGTAAACAAGTTGCAAACGGATGAAGCCACATGCACATAACATCAATAAAAACTGCACAGTGATTAATCTATACACCGTTCACGTTCTTTCAAAAAAAACCATCAGCAAAATGAATAACTCCATACACCTACAGTCATTAAACAAGAATAAAAGTGATTAATTCACATACCTACATTTAATAAAGAACCATCACATATTAATCCACACACCTATACTCAATACGCATCTTGCAAAGGAACAGTTCCACACTCCTACAAATAAACAACTCGCAATATGTATTAATCAACACATCTAATCAATAAGTATCCAGCTTGCAAAGAGATTCATTACCATACCTGTACTCAATCTAAAAAAGAAAATGATAATAAAAAACCAAACGGATTAATCCACACACCGACAGTTAATTAGTAACTCGCAGAGGGATAAATCCACGCATACCAAAGGAGAAAAAGAGGCAGGTCTTAAGACTACTCATGCTCTTAATCCCACAGTATGCGGTGTTGCAGGGGTGAAAAATCCCAGGAAGTGAAAAGCGATGGTGGTACGGGCAGTGGTGATATCTATAGGATTCTTCCCGCTGTGCCACCCCGGGCCTTGTGTTTTTGCCTTGTGTTGTGGTGATGGCTGCATGTAGTCCACGCTTGCTTGCTCTGCTCTGCTCTGCTCTGGTCTGCTGCTCTGCTTGCTTGTGGTGCTGTATGTAGTTGTTGTCTGGCACAGGTACTGACATCAGCGGGGAATCTTTGCAGTGTTAGTCCCCTGGCTCGGCATAGCCTCTTTCTCTTCAGGACCGATCGTGCATGGTTTCCAACCACATCCTCCCAGAGGTGACCCACGGTAACTGGGCAGCGCGAGCCCCCTGGCTAAACATGAAGGATCTGAAGGAATCAACCATGATAAAAAAAAAATCTGACAAACCAAGCCCCAATGGCAGAACAAGCGGATGAGGATGCAATTTCCCCAATGGCTGTAAAGGCAGAAGAGACCGACACCCTGCTGCAGTTTACAGTAGTGGGGCTATGAGTATGAGTTAGGGCTTACCTACCTGCGTATGCAAATACTGGACGTCGGCGGACTCTGCGAAAGAAAATTTTATGGTTCAACGGAGAGAAAAGTGATTACAGCAGTGCACTGTGGAGTGCACAGAGCTAGATGTGGCAGGCAGAACATCTAGGTCATCCACTGCATCCGTCTTCATCTCGAACCGTCTCGACCTTGTCTTGCCATTGGATACAGGTGGTTTCCGACGAGAGAGTGAGGTCGACGACGCGCAGCTCTTCCTCATTTTAATCAAAGTCATCGCCCATATCATCAGTCATCCTTCATCCTATCCCTTATCATCCCTTATCACCAAAACCTGTGGCGATAGGCAAGTGACGAAGTGACAGGTGTGGGTACACTGGAAGTCGTAGCCACAACCTGCACACAGGCGGCTCAGGCCATATGGTCGGCCGTCACTGAATCGGAGCAGCAGCGGCGGTAGGCAGCCCCCTGAGCGACTGAGCAGCCCTTTTCAGGATAGCACTGCTCACGTCCATGGCATGAAGAAGGGGCAAGAAAAGGTGCCCTAAACACTGCCTGCTCCACATCACCCTATCCAGCATACCGCGGCTGGCGGGGACCCTACCATTGCGGTCGAAACAAGACCTAGCCACGTGGAACGTCCGCACGCTCCTTGACAGGGAAGCCTCGGATAGACCCCAGAGGCGTACAGCCCCATTTTTGTGAATGAACTTGCCAGATTTTGAATTTGACATCGCTGCCCTAAGAGAGACCAGGCTGGCTGGGGAGGGTGTGAACTTTGTGAACGAGGCGCAGGCTATACCTTCTTTTGGAGTGGGCGTGGACCTGAGGAGAGATATGAGGCTGTGGTTGGCTTTGCGTTGAAGTCAACACTTGTCAGCAGGCTGGCTTGCCCGTCTAAAGGAGTGAACGATCGTTTGATGACGTTGAGGCTCCCACCATGCACCCACCATGACCAACCCAAAAGAGGGTCAAGGACAAGTTTTATGAAGACTTGAATGCTGTCATCACCACTGTTCCCGGCGCGCTGATAAGCTCATCCTTCATGGTGTTTTTAATGCGAGAGTGGCAGCGACAGCACCACGTGGGAAGGCGTGATTTTGGAAAGCATGGGGTTGGCAACTGCAATAGCAACGGTCTGCTTCTCCTTCAGACATGTGTGTCGAGCATGACCTCCTGATCACGAACACCATCTTCCGTCTCCCTACCCGCAACAGGACTTCATGGATGCACCCGCGATCCAAACATTGGCATCGTATTGACTATGTCATCGTGAGGAAGAGGGACAGGCGGGACGTGAGGGTCACGAAGGCCGTGCCATGTGCGGCACAGAGTGTTGGACAGAGATCACCGCCTCATCGTCTCCAAGCTCAGGCTTCATGTCTAGCCCAAGAGACGTTCTCAAAGCGTAAAACCACCAAAATGTGTGAATGTCAGCAAGCTCAAGGTCGTCGATACTAAACAGTCCTTTCTGACACCCTGGAAAACCCGCTTGGAGTCCACCATACTGAATGACCACAATATGGAAGCAGCATGGGCCGCACTTCGTGAGACGGTGTACAGCACAGCTATGGAGTGTCTGGGACCCACACAACCATGTTGCACAAGGACTGGTTCGATGAGAACTGCTCTGAAATCCAGCAGCTTCTAGAGGAAAAACATCGTGCTCTCAAAGCGCACACCGACGACACACAGTCAACAGCAAAGAACGACGTGCTGAGAAACATCTGCAGAAACATTCATCAAAAGCTGCGCCAGATGCAAGACTCCTGGCTGAACAACAAAGCTGATGAAATTTTCAGGGCTTTGCAGACAGGGATGACATGAAAAACTTCTATAATGGCTTGAGAGAAGTCTACGTCCCCACCACCTCGGGCTCATCTCCACTTAGTGCAGATGGATCAACGCTGATCACAGATAAAGTGAAGATACTAGAAAGATGGGCTGAAACACTTATAGCACTAATAACGTATGAACCGCCCATCCACCATTAAAAATGAAGCCATCGATCGACTACCCCACATTCTGATCGATGAGACGCTGGACGCCGTACCAACTTTGGAGGAGACTCAAACAATTCGTCTGTTATCCAGAGGCAAAGCGCCTGGCTCAGACGCCATCCTAGCTGAGGTCTACAAAGAGGGTGGTGCGGCTCTGGTGAAAAAACTTCAACTCCTTCAGATCATACGGCAGCCCGAGACAGTTCCCCAAGACCTTAAAGATGCCTCCAATATGCATCTGTACAAATGCAAAGCAAACCGTCAGGTCCGCGATAACTATCTTGGAATCTACCTGCTATACATCGCAGACAAGATCCTGGCTAGAGTTCTACTCAACCGGCTCAACACACATCTTGAGCAAGGTCTCCTGTCTGAGAGTCACTGTAGCTTCCGGAAAGAACGCGGGACATCGACATGGTGTTTGCTGCCAGTCAGCTTCAAGAAAAGTGTCAGGAACAGAATGTCAACCTGTACTCCACCTATGTTGATCTGACCAAAGCCTTTCACACTGTCAATATAGGGAGTAGCTTTGGAGATTCATGGCGAAGTACGAATGCCCCAGAATGTTCATTGCCATCGTACGCCAACTTCACGACAGCATGCTTGCCCGAGCCCAAGACAACGGCGAGACATCTGAACCGTTCCCAGTCTCAAACGGAGTGAAACAGGGTTGTGTTCTTGCTCCCACCCTGTTCAGCCTCATGTTTTCGGCTATGTTGACTGACTCGTTCAGTGACGCGGAGATAGGCCTCGTCATCAAGTACCACACAGATGATCAGTCTTCAATCTCAGAAGACTTCAAGCGAAAACGAAGGTCTCGACGGACACTGTCAATGACCTCCTCTTCGCGGACGACTGTGCCCTCAACGCTGTCTCAGAAGCCACAACGCAACACAGTGTTGACAAGTTCTCTGCTGCTTGCAACAACTTCGGCTTGACAATTACGTTGAGCCAGTCATTACCATCACTGGACAGCAACTGAACGCAGTGGACAAGTTCACCTGCAAAGACAGCACTCTGTCCAGAAACGTTGTCATCGACGATGAAGTGAAAGCCCGGCTCGCCAAAGCTAGTGCCGCTTTTGGCAGACTCCACATGAACGTATGGAAAAGGAGAGGCATCACCCTAAAGACCAAGATCAAGGTGTATCGGGCCATTTCTCACCACACTGCTCTATGGCTGTGAAACATGAACGGTTGACCAGCGTCACGCCAGGAAACTGAACCATTTCCACACCACCTGCCTCAGAAGACCCATGGGCATTAAGCGGCAAGACATGGGTTCCGGACACTTAAGTCCTCACTTGTGCTGGCCTGCCCAGCATCTTCGCCATCCCGATGCAGTCACAACTTCGCTGGACAGGTCACGTAGTTCGCATGCCAGACCATCGGCTGCCAAAGAAACTATTGTTTGGCGAATTGCTACATAGCAAACGCTCTCATGGAGACCAGAGGAAGCGTTTCAAAGACAGCCTCAAATCTTCCCTGAAGGCCTTCAACACCAGCCACACAACATGGGAGCAGACTGCCCAGAACAGAGACAGGTGGCAATCAGTTGTCGGCAAAGGTGCAGAGACCTGTGAAAGCAACAGAATTGCTGCAGCTGAGCAGCGACATATCTCCAACTGCTGCCACCATCCCCTGTCCGCACTGTGATAGGTCTTTCCGGGCGCAGATCGGCCTGACCAGCCATCTACGCACTCACCCGCGATCCCAGGATGACTAGATGGTCTTCGTCGTCTCTACGGACAACAACTTTCCGCATTCAGTGAAAAGGCTTAAATCGACAGAAAATGGTCACACACACACACACACACACACACACACACACACACACACACACACACACACACACACACACACACACACACGGGCGCGCGCACACACACACACACACACATATGTGCACACGGACACATGCACGTACGCAAACTCACTCACACACACACACACACACACACACACACACACACACACACACACACGCACGCACGCACGCACGCACGCACGCACGCACGCACGCACACACACACACACATGAATGAGAGTCAGACAGAGAGAGGGAAAGAGAGTGAGAGAAAAGGGGGAAGAGAGATAGAGACAGAGGCAGAACAAGATATACAGGGAGGGAGGGAGAATTACAGAATGAGACAAGAAGAGACGGATAAACAGACAGGCATGCAGACAAAGAAAAAGAGACACGCTGTCCCCTCCCGCCCTCCTCTCACCAAGGCATGATGAGCGAGTAGAGGGAAGCGGCGGAGATCAACAACTGCAGGTGTCGCCACGAGTAGTCCCGCATGGCGTAAGCCAGGCCCGGGAGAAGCATGACGCCCACAGACCAGGCCGCCCCGGCCGTCAGCCCCGCCAGAGTCCGCCACTTCTTGGGCAGCAGCTCGATGAACATGGTGTAGCCCACCAGGCCCGATCCCTGAGGCACATCCGTCAGCACAGTTCCACATCAAAACCTCCGTCAGCACAGTTCCACATCAAAACCTCCGTCAGCACAGTTCCACATCAAAACCTCCGTCAACACAGTTCCACATCAAAACCTCCGTCAGCACAGTTCTACATCAAAACCTCCGTCAGCACAGTTCTACATCAAAACCTCCGTCAGCACAGTTCCACATCAAAACCTCCGTCAGCACAGTTCCACGTCAAAACCTCCGTCAGCACAGTTCTACATCAAAACCTGATAAGTACATGGAAGAAATAGATGAGTATTTACACCAAATTCATACATTAAACAGCTATGGGGGAAAAATCGTAAACATATTAGATTAAATGAAGTGGTAAAGAGAAGCAAACAGAGCCAGCTTCAAGGGACGTCACCACGTTGTAGGAAGTAGAGAGGCACATACAGCCTGCTTCAAGGGACGTCACCACGTTGTAGGAAGTAGAGAGGCACATACAGCCTGCTTTAAGGGACGTCACCACGTTGTAGGAAGGAAGTAGAGAGGCACTTAGAGCCTGCTTCAAGGGACGTCACCACGTTGTAGGAAGTAGAGAGGCACTTAGAGCCTGCTTCAAGGGACGTCACCACGTTGTAGGAAGAAGAGAGGCAAACAGAGCCAGCTTCAAGGGACGTCACCACGTTGTAGGAAGTAGAGAGGCAAACAGAGCCAGCTTCAAGGGACGTCACCACGTTGTAGGAAGAAGAGAGGCAAACAGAGCCAGCTTCAAGGGACGTCACCACGTTGTAGGAAAAGAGAAGCAAACAGAGCCAGCTTCAAGGGACGTCACCACGTTGTAGGAAGAAGAGAAGCAAACAGAACCAGCTTCAAGGGACGTCACCACGTTGTAGGAAAAGAGAGGCAAACAGAGCCAGCTTCAAGGGACGTCACCACGTTGTAGGAAGTAGAGAGGCACATAGAGCCAGCTTCAAGGGACGTCAACACGTTGTAGGAAAAGAGAAGCACATAGAGCCTGCTTCAAGGGACGTCACCACGTTGTAGGAAGGAGAGAGGCACATAGAGCCTGCTTCAAGGGACGTCACCACGTTGTAGGAGGAGGGTTTTAAGTGAGGTGACTGCAGGCAGATTTTGAAACAAGTTTGGAAAGGGAAGTGTCAGTTTCAGTTTTATCAAGGAGGCGTCACTGCGTGCGGACTAGTCCATATACGCTACACCACATCCGCTAAATTTTGAAACTACTCTGCGCATGAGTTTAAGCTGATGGATAAATGAATTAATGACTAAGATGAGCGAATTTAAGAGGAAATTATGGCAAATTTGCCAGATTAAGGGACAAACAAATTACAAGACAAACATGAAGCATTTCGACCTCTTAGGTTTTCTTCAGGCAAGATGAACAACATTCGGGACAACGAAAGCAAAGAACGAACATTCATGTCAACGCCCATCTTCCGCCGAATTCTAAAAGGTAAGGGATTGCTCGTTCTTCCTTTTGGTTGTCTTGAATGTTGTTTGTCTTGTCTGAAGAAGACCTAAGACGTCAAAAACGCGTCGTGTTCTGTCTTGTAATTTGTTTGTCCCAGTTATCTGGTGGATTTGTTGTCGTTTCCTTTTAAAATTTGGTTTAGGAGGAAACGTCACCCTGTGTGTGTTTACTGTGTCCTTGCACAAAGGAAGAAAACGCCCCCATTCTCAAATACGTTTCTAGTCGTGTTTGTGCAGCCCCCTCCCTTATTTCTGTCTATGGTCTGTCTTTAACCCCACAGATCTTAATATGGAATTTCTGGTTGGGGGTGACACCCGTCCCACCCCATCTCTCGCCATTTACAAAGAACTCTGTCCAGTGTGACGAAGATCTACCTCATTATTGTGGAGCTAGTCTGGGTACATAATTGAAGAGCTGTACAACAAGCCATCATCGCCGTCTTCCTGAATGGCAGCATAGATGACTGGTTCCGTATTACTGTCGGCGTGCGCCAGGGATGTCTGCTCCCACCACCCCTCTTCAATGTCTTCTTAGAGAGGATCATGGAGGATGCCTTGGAAAATTATGAAGGAACAGTTAGCATCGGGGAAAAAAACAATTACCAGTTTGCGATTTGCAGATGACATTGGCGGCCTTGCAGGAATTAAAGTTGAGCTGATGAGTTTTGTGGAACATTTTGACGAAGCAGCTTCCGCATACGGCATGGAGATCAGCGACGAAAAGACCGAGCTCATGACCAACAGTACCAAAGGCATTAAGGCAGAGATCAAAGTCAGCAGGACAACCTTGGAAACATGAAGGCCTTCAAATGCCTAGGATCCATCATACCTGATGAAGGCTCAAAGCCTGAGATTATGGCAAGGACTGCACAAACAGCAGCTGTAGTGGCGAAACTAAAAACTATATGGAGAGACAAAAACGTCAGTCTTCGCTCCAAGATTTACCTAATGCGCTCCCGTCGCGTTCTCAGTTTTTCTGTATGCTGTGAAACTTGGACACTCACAGTAGAGTTATAAAGAAGAATTCTAGCAACTGAAATGAGATGCTACAGAAAGATCTTGGACATCAATTACACAGACCACGTGCCAAATGAAGGAGTCCGTAGAACAATTCAAGTAATTGGACCCCATGAAGACCCACTCAGTCGTCAAGAAGCGGAAAATGAAGTGGTACGGACATGTGTCCCGTCCCGTGTTGTTAGCAGGTATTGTTGTCAGATGGGGTTGTCAGGTATGGTTGTCAGGTGTGGCTGACAGGTATGGTTGTCAGGTGTGGCTGACACGTGTGGTTGTCAGATGCAGTTGTCAGTCAGGTGTGGTTGTCAGGTGTGGTTGTATAAGGTTGTCAGGTGTGTGGTTGCGAGGTGTGGTTGTCAGGTGTGGTTGTCAGGCCTGATGGGGGGAAAGAGATTGTCAGATGTGGTTGTCAGATGTGGTTGTCAGATGAGGTTGTCAGGTGTGGTTGTCAGGTGTGGTTGTCAGGTGTAGTTGTCAGTCAGGTGTGGTTGTTAGGTGTGGTTGTCAGATGTGGTTGTCAGGTGTAGTTGTCAGTCAGGTGTGGTTGTTAGGTGTGGTTGTCAGAAGTGGTTGTCAGGTGTGGTTGTCAGTCAGGTGTGGTTGTCAGGTGTGGTTGTCAGTCAGGTGTGGTTGTCAGGTGTGGTTGTCAGTCAGGTGTGGTTGTCAAGTGTGGCTGTCAGATGTGGTTGTCAGGTGTGGTTGCCAGATGTAGTTGTCAGGTGTGGTTGTCAGGTGTGGTTGTCAGGTGTGGTTGTCAGTCAGGTGTGGTTGCCAGGTGTGGTTGTCAGATGTGGTTGTCAGGTGTGGTTGTCAGGTGTAGTTGTCAGTCAGGTGTAATTGTCAGGTGTGGTTGCCAGGTTCAGGTGTGGTTGTCAGGTGTGGTTGTCAGGTGTGGTTGTCAGGTGTGGTTGTCAGGTGTGGTTGTCAGATATGGTTGTCAGATATAGTTGTCAGATATTGTTGTCAGGTGTGGTTGTCAGGTGTGGTTGTTGTCAGGTGTGGTTGTCAGGTGTGGTTGTCAGGTGTAGTTGTTGTCAGGTGTGGTTGTTTTCAGGTGTGGTTGTCAGGTGTGGTTGTTGTCAGGTGTAGTCGTCATTCAAATGTGCATGTCAGGTGTAGTCGTCAGTCAGATGTGGTTGTCAGATCTGCTTGTCAGGTGTGGTTGTCAGGTGTAGTTGTCAGTCAGATGTGGTTGTCAGATCTGCTTGTCAGGTGTGGTTGTCAGGTGTAGTTGTCATTCAGGTGTAATTGTCAGGTGTGGTTGCCAGGTTCAGGTGTGGTTGTCAGGTGTGGTTGTCGGGTGTGGTTGCCAGGTGTGGTTGTCAGGTGTGGTTGTCAGGTGTGTTGCCAGGTGTGGTTGTCAGGTGTGGTTGTCAGGTGTGGTTGTCAGGTGTGGTTGTCAGATATGGTTGTCAGATATAATTGTCAGATATGTGTTGTCAGGTGTGGTTGTCAGGTGTGGTTGTTGTCAGGTGTGGTTGTCAGGTGTGGTTGTCAGGTGTAGTTGTTGTCAGGTGTGGTTGTTCAGGTGTGGTTGTCAGGTGTGGTTGTTGTCAGGTGTGGTTGTCAGGTGTAGTCGTCATTCAAATGTGCATGTCAGGTGTAGTCGTCGGTCAGATGTGGTTGTCAGATCTGCTTGTCAGGTGTGGTTGTCAGGTGTAGTTGTCAGTCAGGTGTGGTTGTGCAGGTGTGGTTGTCAGGTGTGGTTGTCAGGTGTGGTTGTGAATAAGGTTGTCAGTTGTGGTTGTGAGATGTGGTTGTGAGGTGTGGCTGTGAGGTGTGATTGTCAGATGTGGTTTTAAGGCCTGATTGGCGAAGAAGGATGTCAGGTGTGGTTGTCAGATGTGGTTGTCAGGTGTGGTTGTCAGGTGTGGTTGTCAGGTGTGGTTGTGAGATGTGGTTGTCAGGTGTGATTGTCAGATGTGGTTGTTAGGTGTGGTTGCCAGGTGTGGTTGTCAGGTGGGACATGTATTTATGTGTTCCCTGCAGACCATTGGAGGAATGTGTAGAGAGCCACTTACCTCTTGAAGCTCCGAGCAACACGCGGCAGACGATGAAGAAATGAAAGTTGGGGGAGAACGCCATGGCCACCGACACCGCCAACACGCCGACGGAACTGATGACGTAGATGGGCTTCCGGCCGAAGCGGTCGGCAGGGAGGTAAATACGAAGGCACCCAGCCCCTGGCCCACCATCATCAGCGTCTGACTGAGCTCTGTCAGGGCCGACTTCTCACAGGTCAGGTCCCACTGCACACACACACACACACACACACACACACACACACACACACACACACACACACACACACACACACACACACACAGGGGCAGACAACTCTTTCTCTCCTCCTACCCCACCTCTCTCTCTCTCTCTCTCTCTCTCTCTCTCTGTGTGTGCTAGTTTGTTTGGTTTGGTGTTGTTTGTTGGTATCATCATGTTTTGATGCATACCTTGTATCATTTAGTACTAGCTTCGTAGAATAGTAACGGCAAATAAGAAAAAAAAATGGCTAACTAAGCAAATACTTCAACCGTTTTTGAATAAAAAATCATTGTCATTGTCATTGTCATTCTCTCTCTCTGTCTCTCTGTCTCTCTGTCTCTCTCTCTCTCTCTCTCTCTCTCTCTCTCTCTCTCTCTCTCTCTCTCTCTCTTTGGCTCTGTCTCTGTCTCTCTCTCGTATCATGATCATTAACGTCATCACCCATCCCTGTGTTCACCTGCCAGTCTCACTTGCATGCCCCCGTGAAGGCTCCAACGAGTCTGTCGGAATCAACTGCCTCTCCACCCTTTCAATATGTGTTTAGGTCTCTGTCCCCTGTCTGTCTGTCTGTCTGTCAGTCTGTCTGTCTGTCTGTCTGTTGTCTGTCTGTCTGTCTGTCTGTCTCTAATCCAAACACACTCAGCACAATTCGATCTCCGATAACACCAGAAACCATGTTCGTCATTGGGATATGGGTCCTCTTGTCCCCCTCATTTACATACGTGTTTGCTAAAATACAAACATTCAACCAGCCGCCGTGGCGAAGTGGTTAACGTTGCGGACTCCCGGCTGGGAGGTCGTGGGTTCGAATCCCATCAGAGTCATGTGAGTTTTTCTGCCCCGGCTGGCTCCTACCCAGAGTTGAGTTTGCTGCGGACCCAGTTGGGAAGACTAGGACCACACAGTCGAGTTTCATCCACTTAATGGATGCGTTTCTGAGAGTGTTGCTCAAATTTCCTGACCAACACTGCAGGTGCCTGTATCTCTCGGGCCTGGGTTGACGCCGGGATATATTATGAAAGGAAGAGTAGAGTACAGCCCTGTCATGTAGTCTCAGACCGAATGGAAATCCGTAGCATCATCTTAATCATCCTCATTCTCATCGATCAGCCTAAGAAAGTCTCAAATTCTGTGGCCCTTCATGCCCTGCTCTCATGGTGACCTCAATTTCGATGTCCTCTCTACGTCTGTGGCCTTGGTTTGGTTCCGCTCGGGGTCACCGGTATCGGGGAGTCCATGGGGACTGTCGTTGGACGGACGTGGTGGCGCCCTCCGGAGGGAGAGCTCTCTCACGCCGGCTCTGTGACTAAGCAATTATTACCGTCAGTAGGGGGCTTAGTAGGTGGTGTCCTGCATATGTTAGATCAGAAGAGGGCGCGACTCAACACCACCGAAGTGACTCGGAAGCAGTGCAGTGTCTCCTCCGGTGGGTTGCCTCTTGAGGACTTGACATTGACTGCTCCCTGTGGATTACCGGTGCTGGGGCTGCGGCGGGACCGACCGGGCTGTGGCTGTGGACGGGTGTCGGAATGAGCGGCGTGGGTGCACTGCCTCTAAAGTGGCGCAGAGGTTGGGACAGCAAAAAAAAACAAACAAAAAAACAAACGTTCAGACCTTGTATCTCACCTCTCTCCTTGCCCCACCCCCCTCCGCTCCTTCCTCGTCCATACAGCTGTTCTTCCAGACACTCTCACACCATTCAAACACGAAGACCTGTACCTCAGTGAAGACTGAGGCGTCTTTGCCCCCATCCCCTTCCCTCCCCCCTCCTCCAGACAGCTGTTCTTCCAGACACTCTCACCACCATTCAAACACGAAGACCTGTACCTCAGTGAAGACTGAGGCGTCTTTGCCCCATCCCCCTTCCCTCCCCCCTCCTCCAGACAGCTGTTCTTCCAGACACTCTCACCACCATTCAAACACGAAGACCTGTACCTCAGTGAAGACTGAGGCGTCTTTGCCCCCATCCCCTTCCCTCCCCCCTCCTCCAGACAGCTGTTCTTCCAGACACACTCACACCACCATTCAAACACGAAGACCTGTACCTCAGTGAAGACTGAGGCGTCTTTGGATCCCTCGTCTGAAATCCCTCCACACACGGCAACTGGAACACTTGAGTATCCCCTGAATCATTCTGAGTCACCTGTACATAGACAGTATCCCTGAATTATTCTGTGTCACCTGTATATAGACAATATCCCTGAATCGTTCTGTGCCACATGTACATAGACAGTATCCCTGAATCATTCTGTGTCACCTGTACATAGACAGTATCCCTGAATCATTCTGTGTCACCTGTACATAGACAGTATCTCTGAATCGTTCTATGCCACCTGTACATAGACAGTATCCCATGAATCATTCTGTGTCACCTGTACATAGACAGTATCCCTGAATCATTCTGTGTCACCTGTACGTAGACAGTATCCCTGAATCGTTCTGTGCCACCTGTACATAGACAGTATCCCTGAATCGTTCTGTGCCACCTGTACATAGACAGTATCCCTGAATCATTCTGTGTCACCTGTACATAGACAGTATCCCTGAATCATTCTGTGTCACCTGTACATAGACAGTATCCCTGAATCGTTCTGTGTCACCTGTACATGGACAGTATCCCTGAATCATTCTGTGTCACCTGTACATAGTATCCCCGAATCATTCTGTGTCACCTGTACATAGTATCCCCGAATCATTCTGTGTCACCTGTACATAGACAATATCCCTGAATCATTCTGTGCCACCTGTACATAGACAGTATCCCCTGAATCATTCTGTGCCACCTGTACATAGACAGTATCCCTGAATCATTCTGTGCCACCTGTACATAGACAGTATCCCTGAATCATTTTGTGTCACCTGTACATAGACAGTATCCCCTGAATCATTCTGTGTCACCTGTACATAGACAGTATCCCCTGAATCATTCTGTGTCACCTGTACATAGACAGTATCCCTGAATCATTCTGTGTCACCTGTACATAGACAGTATCCCTGAATCATTCTGTGTCACCTGTACATAGAACAGGATCCCTGAATCATTCTGTGTCACCCGCACATGGTAGCAATCGATTTGACCTATTCTCCTTTCTTTGAAGCAAGAGTCCAGCGCATTGAAAGTCCCTGGATCAGGAAAAATGGTGAAGCTATATGTGTAGGAATGCATTAGGTGCACAATGGATAAAGATGAATTCTCTTTCCAAGTGCTCGCCTACTTGATCTCGTTTCTGTTTCTGATTTACATGTTTCTGATTATCTTTCTATCTATCTATGTGTATCTGTCTATGCATCTATGTATCTATCTATGCATATATATGTCTATATGTATGTATGTATGTATGTATGTATGTATGTATGTATCTCTTTGAAGTAAATCCTATATCTCGCTATGTATTTCTGTATCTATGTATCTATGAATCTATCTATCTGTCTATCTATCTATCTATCTATTTTCCCTCTCCACACTTTCGTTTTGTTCCATTTTACTACCCTTCCCTGGCTGCTTTGGAGGTGCTGTTGGATTCTTTTTTGAACCCTTGGTGGTGAGAACACCACAGAATATGGACTGTGGTGTGTCTTTATTTGACACCAAGAGCACAGACACAATCAGTCGTGTCTCTCTGATGAGTCCGATCCAGCTGACGAAAAGCCTAGGAGTAGGCAACTAACAGATGTGCCTTCGAGAGGGATTGCGTATGGTTCCCTCAGGCAGCTAGTGGAGGGTTTCTCATATTTATAATATATTTACCCCATTTTCTTCATATTCATTTTTTTTAATATAAAAATTAAAATCTTTGCAAAGTCATTGCTATAACGACTGAAGAATTGTTAGCCTGCACTTGTTTTCCCCACTATTCAATTGTTCAGCAATATACATATATATATATATATATATATATATATATATATATACAAACGGAAAACTTGCTATTGCGCTACCAAGGAGCAATGCCCTCTGAACAACCAGTGCCTCTCTGACAACATTGTATACCAAGCTACTGTGACAACAGATAATAGTAAAAAGAGACATATATAGGGATTACTGAAAAATAAATTCAAAAACTAGGTATGCCAACCATAAGCAATCGTTCAAGTATGAAAAATACAGAAACCAAACGGAATTAAGTAAACACGTATGGTATCTTAAGACTGGAAAAATAGACTT